>JAODAL010069276.1:7500-16426 GCA_025379985.1 Phyllomedusa bahiana | reverse complement strand
ATTGTTTTGTTTTAATTTTTTACGTAGATGCTGCGTAAATGAACAGGCCCGGGGTGCGCAAAAGTCAAAAAACACGTAACGTTTTTTTTCGTACGAAAAACGGGTATTTTTGGAAAACAAAAAACCTGGCTGATCAGATTGGGGTTTGTAATTTAAGTGCAAGGGGATATACAACATAAAGGGTGTAATGGGTAAAATTAAAACACCTATCTAAAAAATGTAAAGATAATAAAAAGGGGGTTTTTGCAGCTAAAAAGAACCTGCTTTAATAAAAATTTATTTTTATCCAATAAATTTGGGGCTGCCCAAATCCAGGAAATTTTTAAATAGCAAGTAATAATAAAGAAAACCCTACAATGTTTCACTAAGTCTTGGTGCTTTACCCATGTTCTTTTAGAAGATGTTTGTGTTCGCCCCGGGGGCCCCCCCCCCCCGGGCCCACCGCCGTAAATTTTACAGGGGTTTAGATGCTGCTTTAAAACCCCTTTGCAATACAAAAAATTTTAAATCTCTAATCAACTAAATTTGGGGAAAGGATCACGCTAATGTAGAGGTTTCTCTGGAGGAAATGTAATTTCGCTGACGTTTGGCACAGCAGGCGCAGGCCCTATCCCTAGAGGTGAGGACACGAGGTTTTGAAACAGGAAACCCTGTTCTATTAAAACGGGTCATGTGTTTTTTCCCAGCAATCGAAACCTTACACACCCCATCAGACGTGACACAACTCACCCGCCATTCTGAAAACTCATTTGGGGCCCGCCAAAATTAAGAAGCGCCAAAAAAATTTCGATACCAAAAAAACCCTTGCCGTTTAAATTTGTCGTAAAAATCCCCAAACACTGGGTGACCACAAAAAACACAATTTTGCTATTGTGTAATTTTATTCTCTGACTTTCACTGCACGGGATAAATGTTATATATATTTTATATATATAACATTTTTTATAAAAATTTGTAAAAAAAAAGCTTTAAAAGCAAAGACCTGCAATAAAAAGTATATGAAAAACCATAAAAAGGTTTGTAAGAAAAAATTTACGTAGCAGAACCAAAATGTACTTGAGCTTCCCAAAAAGACGCTCACCCCTATCAGACCAAAAATAAGGCACACAAATTGATATGAAAAAATTTTGACTATGCATTAGTGTGCACACCTCAAATAAACTCCTGCTTAAAAAAAGCAATTGAAGCCTAAAGTAACTAACATATATGTTATATTTTAATCGATTGAACTTTTATGGACACAGCAATACCGATTATGTTTATTTTATATATGTACAATAGCAAAATAATACTACTTTGTAATACATTTCAGAGTAGTGTTTAATTACCCCTCTCTTATTACACCATGCTTGAGGCAGGATGTAATAGAAGTGGTAAGATACCATGCCTGCTGGCCTATATTTTGTCTCTGGCCACCATGACAACCAGTCAGCACCCTGCAATCATATTAGGAAGGCAGATCAGGAGATGGGATCCGAGATGCCTTTGTCACCTCCTGATGCGAGATGCCTTCAGTCACTGTATATGAGGCAGATGTAAGCAACAGCCTGCACCTGCCATGTATAGAGCGGACATAACTAGTGTCAAATTTGGGACCCACCTCAAGTCAAGTGTCAAATTTGAGGGCATAGCACCTAACAGTGGAGATGGTTCTTGGGGCCCACACCCACTCCACAGCTACTGGTCATGACTGCATCTACTGTACAACCTAATGGGAGGCCAGTTTACCAACCCAATGGGGAGAGCATTCTATATCAGTGGGACACAAGACTGGGTGGGGGCACTGTGCAGGTAGCAGAGGCAGAAGGCAGAAAGCAAGAAACAGCAAGAAACAGAGTGCAAGAGGCTTGTAAGAGGCAATGTCAAATTTGAGGGCATAGCTCAATGTCAAATTCGACCTAAATCCAGGCAACTCAACTCAGATCTGCCAAGTCGAATTTTAGCTAAAATTCCCACCAAAAATGGAAGCCTAACCCTAATTTGGGGTTAAGATTATGGTTTTTAATGGTTAACCTATGTATATAGCAGGGTTTTGCTTGACCGTGACATCATTGCTTTCTGTGTTATCTGTTGTTAGATCACAAATAAAGCCATTGAAAAAAAATTAAGCAAGCTGACATAACTCTCTCTGCTGTAATATCTTTGTGTTTTACCTGTCAATTTAATATTTCCTACATCTGTTCCTCTTCGTGGCACTCCAGGTCTGGCAAGGTACAAAGTACAAAGTATCACTTTTGGTCTGACATCCCTTCTGAATAACTTAACCGAAAGTGATGCCACATCCAGAGCCCCACCGGAAGACCTACATAAGGTATAATAACTAGTGTTGATCGAACTGTTCTAGAAAAGTTAAGTTTTAGTAGAACTTCTCAAATTTTTAGAACTCGAGCCGAACGTTTTACTGTTCATTCAAGAAAAGTTCTAGTTCTAATTCGACACACCATTTTCAGTTTAGTTTTCAGTGGCTTTTTGCACTTTTGCCGGCCATCCAACAGAGAAGTGCCAAAAACGTCATTGCTGAGGTATAGGGCTCTCATTGGCTTCGCAAATCACATGATCATGTTATATATATTTCACTGTAATACCATTTTCAGCTCACTCTCTGTACTGTACAGACTGCTCTTAGTTAGATAGCATTTTCCTCTCCATAGACATCAATAGTTAGGGAGTGTGGTATTGCTGGCTGCATCTTTCCCACACCCAGAAACTGTTATTTGGCGACATTTGCAGGCTCACATACTGCCTAAAACTCACATACATGGATATATATTATACAGAGTGCTTGGATTTCCTAAATCATACTCAATGCCCAAAAGTTCCGAATTTGTAGTTTTGGGGGTTCAGTAATTATAGAGCACACTGTCTCCAAATCTCCCATGTGTCAAAGGGGCTTTTGGGCAGGGCCCCGTAGCAGCTGCTACTGCTGCACCTCCTATAGCTATGCCCCTGCTTGCAAGCTGTCCTCATCTATTCAGTTAGCCATTGAAAGGGATGAATTATTTTAGCCTCTCAATTTTTTTCTGTCACTCTTACAGCCAAATTTTCTTCACTAAGTTGTTCCACATATCCAGTTTACTGTTATGGATAGTAATTGCAGCTTCTCCTCACCTGTAAAGGTATAAAAATTAACCACAACATCTTCTCCCATTGATTTTAATGGGGTTCGAGTTATAGTCCGAATAGAACCTCGAACTGAACACACTAAAGTTCGAGGTTCTAATCTAACTAGAATTTTTACTGCTCGCTCATCTCTAATAATAATCTTTAAAAACCTGGTAAGAACATTAACCCCAATTTAGAGTAAAGGCTAAGGCTCGAGAAAAAATTTGGGTTTGGGGTGTCCTGAACCTGAATTTTTTCACAAGTTTAGTTGAACAATTGTAGGAGTTATCAGGGCAGATTTGCTCGCTCAATACTATTAGTAACATTTTATTCTTGTCCTGTTCTATGAGAAACATGACAAAATGATCCCAGCAAGCATCAGATTCCCTGCAGCTATAGCTTCAGTCTTTCTTGGCACATTGGCGACTAACTACCTGATACGCCCTGGGGGATTCAAGACTTTTATACAATGTAAACATTTAGAGCTAATTACAGGATCAATACGTAGTTGTTATCTATCAGCCCATGTTAAAGGGAGATAGGTCTTTTTACATCATGTATTTTCCGGAAAGAAAGAGGACTTTCTATTGTCCATGAAGAATAGTGTTTCATGGAACAAAAATTCAGCTTCATCACTTTCCCTGTTTAGAAAGAAAATGCAGGATCAGTTACATGATAGTCTTACCGAGAACATCCAGACTAGACGTTCATTTTACAACAATACATGTGGGATGTAGACTGACACAGAAGACAGGTCACCATGCCCATTGATGTCTCCTCATTATTTAGAGAGATGGCTTTCAGTGGGATTGTCTAATTAACAGTAAATTCCATGTGCAAATGTTCCAGGTTCTGAAGTTAAAGTGAATCTGTCAGATGGTTTTTGCTGCCCTGTCTTAGAGCAGGATGTGACAGAAGGAAGGAATCTGAGCTCTCTGATATATAGGTTTATATGATAGATGTTGAATTATTGAGTAAAAAGCAGAGAAAATCTTAAAAGAAAAACTGAAAGTGCTGATTAATCTGCCTACATACAGTAATTGAAAGTTTGCTCTGTAGACACACTAATACAGGAAAGCTGTCAATCACTGTATGTGGGAAGGGTAAGCAGCATTTAGTTTATTATGGAGTCCTGTCAGTACTTTCTACTCAGAAATCCTACTCCAAATCATATAATCGTACATATCACATAGCTCAGCCTCTCTCTCTCTATCACATAACCCTATATGTCACAGAGCTCAGCTTCTCTCCTTTATCATATAACCCTATATGTCACAGAGCTCAGCTTCTCTCCTTTATCATATAACCCTTTATATCACATAGCTCAGCTCCTCTCCTCTGTCATATAACCCTATATATATAATACCGTGCTACGAGTAGCTGCTATTCGAATGGTCCTAGCGCTCGGATGACCGTTTATACCAGCTCTAGTGAGCAGTACACATTATACCCCGAAGTATTTCAAAGGTATATTTAATTGTGCACATATATTCATAAAAGATATTTATAATACAAAATACATATAAAAAAAACTAAAAACTCAACAACCTTATTTTTATCTGGAGTGGTACCCAAGAGGAGGCTGATGCATTTTTAAAGTTTCTGAATTTGAATTCTTGGGGAATCACTCTTACATTGAATATGAATTCGAAAGAAATAAAATTTTTAGATCTTTTATTGTACTGTGAAAAAGGAAAATTTTTTATCAAAAACATATTTTAAACCGGTTGACTCCAACAATTACGTGCACTTTACTAGTAGCCACTACAAAAAATGGACGCGCAATGTGCCCTTCGGACAATTCCGAAGGGTACGAAAAAATTGCACTTTAGATGAAGTTTACAAAGATCAGGCATCAATTTTGGAGGAAAGGTTTAATCAGAACGGTTACCCCAGGAATTTAGTTCAGAATGTGAATGCAAGAGCTCTCAAGATGACACAAAAAGAGTGTGTTATTCAGAAACAAAAAGAAAACACCAATTTTTTCAAAAATAATTTTATCACTACTTATTCCTCCCAGCACAAAGATCTACATGGAATATTAACAAAACATTGGGATGTACTTTTATCAGATCCAGTACTAAAGTCCCATTTATCTTCCCGACCCAGAATTACTTATCGGAGAGCAGGGACCTTAAAAAACAGTTTAGCACCATCACGCCAAAGACCATACAATATCGAGTCTAGTCATCAAAGGGAAGATATTAAAGAAAATCAAAAAGGTGCTTTTCCGTGTGGCTTACCCATCTGCAAATGTTGCAATATGATACAGGTGGGAGATACCTTTTGTTCCACAGCCACAAAGGAAGTATATAAAATTAAACATCGCTTGACGTGCAGTTCTAGTTTTGTGATTTATTTAATCACATGCGATTGTGGGAAACAATACATAGGAAGGACTTCCACTAAATTGTCACAAATCAGAAAAGGAAATAGACTGTATAGTCTACCTCGACATATACAGGAAGCACATAGTGACAATGAATACCATTTAAAACTTCAACCAATAGATTTTATCCACGAGGGTGTCCCAAATAGATTACAAGCCCTGTCAAATAGAGAAACATTTTGGATATTCAAATTGAATACCCTGAGCCCATATGGATTGAATGAGGTATAGGAAGTGGTCTATTAATATCAATAATAGGGTAAGATAATAAGAGGTGAACACTCCTGTACAAAAATAGTGGAGCTTTTTATTTTAAAGTTGGAATGTGATAATTGGTATTATATATAGAATATATCAAAGGGTAAGATTCTCTTTATAATCCCATATAGAACATAGAGTACAAAGGTTCCATTTAGGACCATAACAAAGAGCTGTTGGTACATGCGGTGTGTAAATAATTTGTGCAATATGCGCAATAGATATCAAGACACCATACTCAGTGTGGGCATTAGCGTGTAGTAACGATGATGCACTTCCGCCCACTAAGCAAGCCGAGCATGCGCAACAGGAGAGAATGCGAGCGCTGCTGGTGAGTGCGGAAGTGACACGCAATAGTGACGTACTTCCGCCTACGACCTAAGAGATGGAGACTAGCGTTCTCGTGGGGGCTTTGAAAGTAGGACGGATTAAGGTAAAAGATTACACAGTTCTGATTGCGGGGTATTAATATTGGATTATTGCACAAGCTAACATGTAAAGGGGAGGAGAATGGTGATATGCAAATGGGTTGGTCCACTACCAGTATTTTAGTATAAATGAGCTATTGAGTTATAAGGTCATTACTCCTGATGAAGCACACTAGATGTGTGCGAAACGCGTTGAGTTTTTAGGTTTTTTTTATATGTATTTTGTATTTTAAATATCTTTTATGAATATATGTGCACAATTAAATATACCTTTGAAATACTTGGGGGTATAATGTGTACTGCTCACTAGAGCTGGTATAAACGGTCATCCGAGCGCTAGGACCCTTCGAATAGCAGCTACTCGTAGCACGGTATTATATATTTAATCCTTGGATTTCTTTGTGCGGAAAGAAAAGTGGATCGAAGTGGATAGCGGCTCTTGGATTGGAGGCATGTATTAAAATGAGTTGTACCATTGTGTAGTACAACTTGCTCAGGTGAGCAGTTTGAATTATTGAATTTGGATTTTAGATTTTATAATATTACACTATCAGTGCGCCTTTGTGTCTCCCCACCCTGTTTTTGTCTTTCCTCTCTCTTGAGGCCGGATTGCACAAGAAGTATCTATATAACCCTATATATCACAGAGCTCAGTTACTCTTCCTCTATCATATAACCCTATATATCACAGAGCTCAGCTCCTCTCTCCTCTATCATATAACCCTATATATCACAGAGCTCAGCTTCTCTCCTCTATCATATAACCCTATATATCACAGAGCTCAGCTCCTCTCCTCTATCATATAACCCTATATATCACAGAGCTCAGCTCCTCTCCTCTATCATATAACCAGGGGTGGAACTACAGGGGGAGCAAACAAAGCAGCTGCTACGGGGCCCGCAGCACTTGGGGGCCCGCCGCGGCCCCATAAACTCGGGCCCTGCAGCAGCTACTTTGTCTGCTAACACAGCACTGTTCTGGCTCCGGCCGGTGGGCGCTTTTAGATGTTGCTGCCTGTGTCTCTTTCAGGACGGAGGTGGGGGGCGCTGCAGTCTTCTGCGGGCAGTTAGACAGTCGCTGTGTGACTGCCCTCTACAGGTCACCACGTTCCCCTCCTCCCCAGGGGCACAGACCCCAAGGACAGTAAGGGAGGAGGAGAACTAGAACTTGGCAGCCTGAATGGAGGAAAGGTAAAGGGTTTCCCCGCCTCCTGCTGCTCCCTGTCCCGTGGTAAATGTGAAGTCGGGACAAAAGGGGAAAAGGGAGGGAGTGAAGGGAAAGAGAAGAGTCCGAACACAGGTCCCCCTCCACCTACACGTGGCAGAAATGTTCATATACCTTTGTACCCATAGTTTGCTTAATTGCCCCGGGGGGGGGGTTTGGGGGGGGTGGCTGGTGGCATTTAAAACCCTGCCTGTCTAAAATTTAGTATGGTCACATAACCCTGCCTGCCTGCATATATACTGTTGGTCACTATAACCCTCCCTCCGTTATATATTGTATGGTCACTTTAACCCTGCCTCCCTGTCTATATATACGTTGGCCACAAAAACCCTGCCTGCTGTCTAATATACTGATGGCCACTAAAAACCCTGCCTGCCTGTCTATATTTTTGTAGGGTCAATAACCCTGCCTGCCCTGTCTTAATATGTTGGCCACTATAACCCGCCTGCCTGTCTATTTTTTGTGGGGTCCACTATAACACTGCCTGTCTTTTTCTGAGGTCATATCCCTCCCCTCCCGTCTTTAATTTTTTTTTTGGGCAATTCTTAGGCCCATAATGTGTGTCTTATTACGTTTTAACCCGGCGGAAAATTTTTTTTGGGGCCACTTTAACCTGTTTTCCTGTCTATAATTTTTTGGCTCTTTCCCCCCTTGCCTGTTTTTCGTAAGTTTTACATGCCGATATTTGTTAGGTCACAAAACCCTGCCTGCCGTATATATTATTGTATGGTCACATAACCCCCTGCCTGCCTGTTTTTATATACTTTATGGCCCACAAAAACCCTCCCCTGCCTGTCAAAATTCTGTTTGGTCACTAAAACCCTCCCTTTTTTTTGTTCCAAATTTTTTTTAAAATTTTGTATGGTACTATAACCCTGCCTCCCTGTCTTTTATAGTAGGGCCACTTAACCCCCCTGCCTTCTATAATACTGTAGGTCACTATAACACTGCCGTCTATATTAATTTTGGGGTCACAAAAACCCTCCGCCTGTCTGTATATACTGTATGGTCACTAAAAACCCTGCCTGATGTCATTATACTGTATGGCCATTAAAACCCTCCCTGTCTATATATATGTAGGTAAATTAACCCTGCTGCCTGTTTTAAAATTTTACTGTTGGCCACTATAACCCTCCTGCCTGTTATATAACTGAATGGCCTATATACCCTGCCTCCTTCTATAATACGATGGCCCTAAACCCTGCCGGGCCTGTCTAGTATACGTAGGGTTTCACAAAACCCCTGTGCCTGTTATATATATGTATGGTCACTATAACCCTGCCTCCGTTAATAATACTGTTGGTCACTAAAAACCCTGCTGCCTGTCTTTAAGGGTAGGCCACTATAACCTCCTGCTTTAAAATGTATGGTCAATAACCCTGCCTGCCTTTCTATAATACTGAGGGCCACATAACCCTGCCGGCTATATATTCTGTATGGTCACTATAACCCTGCCCCCTGTTATTAATTTTAGGGCCCTATAACCCTGCCTGCCTGTCTTTTATAATGTATGGCCCTATAACC
>JAODAL010069276.1:0-2500 GCA_025379985.1 Phyllomedusa bahiana | reverse complement strand
CCCCCCCCCCCCCCCCCCCCCCCCCCCCCCCCCCCCCCCCCCCCCCCCCCCCCCCCCCCCCCCCCCCCCCCCCCCCCCCCCCCCCCCCCCCCCCCCCCCCCCCCCCCCCCCCCCCCCCCCCCCCCCCCCCCCCCCCCCCCCCCCCCCCCCCCCCCCCCCCCCCCCCCCCCCCCCCCCCCCCCCCCCCCCCCCCCCCCCCCCCCCCCCCCCCCCCCCCCCCCCCCCCCCCCCCCCCCCCCCCCCCCCCCCCCCCCCCCCCCCCCCCCCCCCCCCCCCCCCCCCCCCCCCCCCCCCCCCCCCCCCCCCCCCCCCCCCCCCCCCCCCCCCCCCCCCCCCCCCCCCCCCCCCCCCCCCCCCCCCCCCCCCCCCCCCCCCCCCCCCCCCCCCCCCCCCCCCCCCCCCCCCCCCCCCCCCCCCCCCCCCCCCCCCCCCCCCCCCCCCCCCCCCCCCCCCCCCCCCCCCCCCCCCCCCCCCCCCCCCCCCCCCCCCCCCCCCCCCCCCCCCCCCCCCCCCCCCCCCCCCCCCCCCCCCCCCCCCCCCCCCCCCCCCCCCCCCCCCCCCCCCCCCCCCCCCCCCCCCCCCCCCCCCCCCCCCCCCCCCCCCCCCCCCCCCCCCCCCCCCCCCCCCCCCCCCCCCCCCCCCCCCCCCCCCCCCCCCCCCCCCCCCCCCCCCCCCCCCCCCCCCCCCCCCCCCCCCCCCCCCCCCCCCCCCCCCCCCCCCCCCCCCCCCCCCCCCCCCCCCCCCCCCCCCCCCCCCCCCCCCCCCCCCCCCCCCCCCCCCCCCCCCCCCCCCCCCCCCCCCCCCCCCCCCCCCCCCCCCCCCCCCCCCCCCCCCCCCCCCCCCCCCCCCCCCCCCCCCCCCCCCCCCCCCCCCCCCCCCCCCCCCCCCCCCCCCCCCCCCCCCCCCCCCCCCCCCCCCCCCCCCCCCCCCCCCCCCCCCCCCCCCCCCCCCCCCCCCCCCCCCCCCCCCCCCCCCCCCCCCCCCCCCCCCCCCCCCCCCCCCCCCCCCCCCCCCCCCCCCCCCCCCCCCCCCCCCCCCCCCCCCCCCCCCCCCCCCCCCCCCCCCCCCCCCCCCCCCCCCCCCCCCCCCCCCCCCCCCCCCCCCCCCCCCCCCCCCCCCCCCCCCCCCCCCCCCCCCCCCCCCCCCCCCCCCCCCCCCCCCCCCCCCCCCCCCCCCCCCCCCCCCCCCCCCCCCCCCCCCCCCCCCCCCCCCCCCCCCCCCCCCCCCCCCCCCCCCCCCCCCCCCCCCCCCCCCCCCCCCCCCCCCCCCCCCCCCCCCCCCCCCCCCCCCCCCCCCCCCCCCCCCCCCCCCCCCCCCCCCCCC
This sequence comes from Phyllomedusa bahiana, assembly GCA_025379985.1. Classification (NCBI taxonomy): domain Eukaryota; kingdom Metazoa; phylum Chordata; class Amphibia; order Anura; family Hylidae; genus Phyllomedusa; species Phyllomedusa bahiana. The sequence continues at coordinate 1,177 of JAODAL010069276.1, read as the reverse complement.
CCCCCCCCCCTCCCCCCCCCCCCCCCCCCCCCCCCCCCCCCCCCCCCCCCCCCCCCCCCCCCCCCCCCCCCCCCCCCGGAATACAATTTTTAAACAAGAGATTTTTTTATATAACCCCTTTAATAAAAGAGAAGCTTTTTCCCTTTTCAAAAAACCCTATATATCTAGGTCAGCTTTTCTTTCTTTTTTATAACCTATATCGAGTCAGTTTTTTATCAAAACCCTTTTTAATAGATTTATTCCTTTTCCCCCAAAACCCTTTTCCCAAAAGGCTAGTTCTCTCCCAATCTTTTCCCTTTATACAGAGCTCAGTTTTCCCCCCTTTATCTATAACCATATTTTCCAGAGCTCGCCCCTCCCCTTACATTAACCCAATATATCACAGAGTTCGGCTTCCCTCCTCTATCATATAACCCAATATCGCAGCTGTAGTGAAAAACAGGTGCAATCAGCTGACCGGTAATCCCGTCTCCTCTGCTTGGTGAAGCATGGTCAGGAGCGAAGCTGCAGACTCCAATGGAACAATGGAAAACAGCGACATGACCATTCCAAACGAAGGAAATTTTAAAATACTAAAAACTTTCTTTTGAAAAAAATTCCAAATTCCAAACAAGGACAAAAATTTTTACCTTTTTTATAACGCTCACTACATAGCCATATCGCACCTCCTGCCGCTTGGGGTAAACAAATTGTCAAGGTCTTAAAAAAAAGGCAATGGTATTCCCCTGTTCCACTGGTACTCCAAACAGTGTCTAAGTGCACGGGCCGGCCAATAAAGAAAAGTCAGCGGTTGTTCTGGTCCTTTTTTCCATGCACTCCCTCCTTTATTCAGCGAGGAACATAGTTAATGGGATACAGTGGGCGGGGGGCCTGCGCAGTGGGACAGTCCATAGGGAGGGGTTGAGCACAAAGTTCCTATTGGTTCAAGTTTTTGCCAGGAAGATTAAAATTTTGGTTGTATCAGTCAGTGTTCTTGGGAAAAGTAGTCGAATCCAGTTGCTTGTTTGGGAGGGGATTACATGGAATCCGGCCATCTTGATGCCTCAATTTTGCACAATCCGTCCCCAAAGGTATTGTATGGTCTTATAAAGGAAAGTTGGGATTTTTTATACACAAATTTACTTATGGAAAAAACCCCATGTAACCCTATTGCATTAAACCCCCCATTTTCCCCCTA
>JAODAL010069275.1:0-16427 GCA_025379985.1 Phyllomedusa bahiana | reverse complement strand
CCAGCTGGGTGTTTCTTAACTGAAGGGGGGTGACAACATCCCCCCCTTCACTGTCCATGCTCGCTCCCAAGTCAGTGTGTTCATCCCCCTCTCTGAGTCCACATGGCACTGTCCTCTCCCTATGCAGTCTTATTTTGTAAGAGCTGTTTACATACCAAAGCCCTGAATTCAGTCTAGACAGTCTTCTATGAAGCACTGATCTTTTCTCCTCTCACAGCTGGAGGTTTGTTACAGTTGAATCCAGTCTTCTATGAACTCATCCAGAGCACAGATCCGTCTCCCTTCTATGTTTACACACAGCAGCATTAGGCACCGAGCACAATTCTACTGTTTTCTGATCGTAGAAGCAGCTGCAGTGTCACTGAGGAGCTGCTGGCTGTGCCGAGTGAAATTGTTGCCGGCCCCTTTTTCTGAGTGAGAGAGGCAGGAATGCACGCTCCCGTGAATACGACCGGGTGCCAGACAGAATGTAAATTAGTAGAGCCGTCAGCCAATGAAATGAAAGGAAGAGGAATCCGACCGGCACTGGGGAACAGTGTTTACAGAAACAGACGATAAGGAATACTGTGAGAACAAGACCGCTCTGCTAATGACATCCAATTGCATAGTTGCTTGTTTTCACTGTCCCCTTATTCTGAAGACCATTTAATGTAATGATAAAACCCCTTTAAGCATGCAGCCTTATGTGATACCACATTATTCGTCCCCACCTAAAGACCTGAACACTCTCCCCTCTGCCTAATTTCAATATATACTCGTATAACATGTATCTATTTACATCCAGTCCGTATCAGATCTGAATGACCAAGCCTGGACGCATAGGCACAGTAATGTTTATGGCTGGATACTCGCATATGTGCTGTGTGGCTGAGCTACAGGGTGTAATGGAAGGAGCAGTTTTTGGGGTTTCTTGATTATTTCCTAAATTACTGGAATTTTGCGCAGATGCTTGTAATGTACAGATCAGAAATCTATTATGTTATCATGATGATGATTATTATGATTATTATTATTATTCATGGAAAGGTTCTGATCACCTTTTATCATTTTGATTTTCACAGAGGAGAATACTCCGCGCACTCAGTAGCAGCAGCAGCTCCGGGACTCGGCTGCATTAAGCTCGATTTTGTGAAATAACAAACAGATGGATTACAGGCTGGAGAAAGTCGCTCTACTTGTGACTGCAGAAATCATTTCAGGCTTAGACCAATTTTCCAAATACGAGTAAAGCACTTATTTCCATTCCAGGAAAATTGTTGGGTTAAAAGTAATGGTAAACACATTTTACTTTACGAAATTTGCTAAAAATTATGATCTGAGGGAACTTTATGCAATGAAGGAATATTCTGGCTGGTAAATTTGTGAATACGTTCAATTTGGTAATAAAAGATAATGGCAAGAAAAAAAGGACCAAAGGAAACAAGTTAAATGGAGGAGAATTACAATTCTGCTGCTAAAAACACAGTTAATTAGACACAATTGTTAAAAAAACAAACTATAGAAACATACATTGTAACAATCCCTTATATTTCCATGTCATAATAACTGTAATACAATGGTGTAAGCATTGCTACTAGGGAGAATGTAAAAATAATTACAAAGTAACAATATGGTGGCTACAGCCTTGTAATAAGACTCTAAACACTAGTGGCCACATGTATGAACCTGGTTAGGTCTAAAACTCACTTTTTTCGTGGCGTTTTTTGCTGCGATTTTTCAATGAAAACCCTCCCTGGAGACCCAAGTCCCACCTATAGTGGGTGTAACAAAGGTTATACCTTATTATATTTGCATACAAGTGTCTGATGTGTCCATTTTTGTACCATTTGTAAAAAGATGATCATGCTTTGGTCGCTAATGATTTTTGCGCAATTCATATTTTTTTCGCTAAAAATAAGTTTTTTGTGGATTTTGGTGCAAGAATCCGTTTTTTTAAGGATTTAGGCACTAAAATACTTTTCTTAACATATTTTGGCGCTAATAAAGTTAACTCGCTTCTGACGCCAAAAATAAACTTTTTTAAAGGATTTTGTCGCAAGAATACGTTTTTTTTACGGATTTTGGCGCTAAAATCCTTTTCTTAACTTTGCTAGTGCCAAAATATGTTAAAAATATTTTAGTGCCAAAATCCGTAATAAAAAATGGATTCTTGCGCCAAAATCCGTAAAAAAACGTATTTTTAATGTCAGAAGCTAAATAACTTTATTAGCGCCAAAATATGTTAAGAACACGATTTTAGCGCCACAATTCTTAAAAAAAAAAGATTCTGGCGCCAAAATCCGTAAAAAACGTATTTTTAGTGTCAGAAGCGAGATAACTTTATTAGCACCAAAATCCGTAAAAATGGATTTTAGGGCCAAAATCCGTAAAAATAATTATTTTTGGCGACAAACACGATATAACTTTATTAGCACCAAAATCCGCAAAAATGCAGATCATAGCACCAAAATCCATTCAAAATGGAATTTAGGGCCAAAATCCGTAAAAAATGTATTTTTGGCGACAAAAGCGAGATAGCTTTATTAGTGCCAAAATCCGTAATAATGCAGATCTTAGCACCAAAGTTCATTAAAAAAATGGACTTTAGGGCCAAAATCCGTAAAAAAAACCCCGTATTTTTGGCAACAAACGCGAAATAACTTTATTAGTGCCAAAATATGTTAAGAACACGATTTTAGCGCCACAATTCGTAAAAAAACGGATTCTGGCGCCAAAATCCGTAAAAAACTTATTTTTAGTGTCATAAGCGAGATAACTTTATTAGCACCAAAATCTGTAAAAATACGTATTTTAGCACCAAAATCCTTAAAAATGGACTTTAGGGCCAAAATCCGTAAAAAATTTTATTTTGGGTGAAAAACACGATATAACTTTATTAGCACCAAAATCCGCAAAAATGCAGATCATAGCACCAAAATCCGTTAAAAAATGGACTTTAGGGCCAAAATCCGTAAAAAAAACTTATTTTTGGCAACAAACGCGAAATAACTTTATTAGTGCCAAAATCCGTAAAACGACTACAAGATGACATAAATGCAATGATGTTCTTTATATCCCCTTTTGTGGGGCAGAGTTACATCCAATGGCTTAATTTCTGCATACATTAAAAAACAGGCTTTAACACAAGCAAAAAAAACGATTGTAAAAAACGTGACAAAAACCGCAAATCGCGGCAAAAAACGGCCGTTTTTTCAGCTGCTTTTGACAGGAGGGGACAGAAAACTCAGTTTCATGAATGTTTTTAGTAATTCGTTTTCAGGCCGTTTTTTTGTCCACTGCAGGGGAGACAGAGCCTTAGACCTAAAGGTTATGTCTAAACTGCATTGGACAAAAAGCAGCCTGAAAGCGGCCGTTTTCTCTCTGATGCAGGACCGCGGTTTTTGTCCCATTTGGGCAAAAATCGCGGTCGCTTCTCGTTTCCCTGACGTCGCCCATACAATAGTAATGTATGGGAAGACGCAAGAAAACTAAAAGCGCCGGCGTATTATACAACATGTTGTGTAATACGCCGCTGACGTAAGACGAGCAGAGGAAAGACGAGCTGTGCAGACTGCAGCTCGTCTTTCCTATTGCCGTCTATGGGGCCGCAGGAACGATCGTATCTTTGGCGCTTTTAAAGAACGAAAAGCGCCGCAGATACGATCGTTTTCCTGTGTAGTGTAGACATAGCCAAACAGTTTTCATACATGTGGCCCTAGATGTTTGCTTCAGTTTAGGTCAAAATTAAATTAAAGCCTGAATTTTGGCAATTCAATATATTTCAGCAAGAATAAAATTTTAGCAAAATTTGTGAAAACAACTTACCCTAACCACAACTCCAACCTTGGCCCCTGGGTTATGGTTGAGATTATTGTTGGATTAACCCTAACTTTAACCCTAATCCTAGAACTAGGGTGATGATTCTGGTTGGACTAACCCTGACCCTACTCTTACCCCTAATTCCGGCACCTCAGGGGGTTCCCAGATGTTCCCCAGATGTGTGGTGCTTCTCCTGCCCGATTTTGAGATCACGTTGAAAGTCGTGGGCAGCTTAAACATCTTTTGATCAAAATATGTGAACCGAGAGTCTCAAAGTTTTTTCTCCTGCAATTTGGACTCATTTTGCTGCTATAGGTGCTTTCCAGAAGCCATAAAACACGAAAGAAGTTACCACCATTGACTTTAATGGGATGTAGCCTGGGATGTCTCCTAGTAAAATATTGGGACATTTTTGGCCAAACAAAGAGTGATTACTAAAAACTCACATCGAGCAGATCGAGAAAAACGGGTCCCGGAGCTTACTTAAAAACTTCCTCAATGAGGTTGCATGTAGGTGCTACAAAAACTCATTGAAGAATGGAAACCTGTTACACCATATGGATCACTCGACGCGTTTCTCACCTCGAACAGGCGCTACTGCAGGAGACATTGATTGTCTCCTCCCCTCTGTGGCAATTCAACTCGATTCATGCCGTAGCATCTGAACAAAGTTAAATCACGGCCAGAAACAGTGGAGAAATGCTCGGAGGCACCTGAGGAGTTAACACTTGAGGAGTTGATGGCTTCTGAGAAATGTTCTGCTTTTCGTATGGTGAATCCTATATTGTTTAGATGACTTTAATTACATTCTATAGTTTAAGCAACATAATATTATTATTAACATTTATTTTAAAGCGCTATTGATTCTATGGCGCTGTACCTTTGAGGGGGGGGGTCACATACATGATATGTCAAGTGAGTACAATAATGACAATGAATGACGTATAACTGGTACAGAGGGAGAGAGGACCCTGCCCGCAAGGCTTACAATCTACAAGGAGGAGGGAAGAGACAGGAGGAGAGTGGCAGACATGTTTGTGGGGTAGTACAGTGGCAGCAGGGTTATTGTAGTTATAGGCAATCCTGAAGAAATGGGTTTTCAGGTTGCTATTGAAGCTGGTGAGTGTGGCAGAGATTCTGATGTGTTGGGGCAGTGAGTTCCAGGTGGGGGGAAGGCGCGAGAGAAGTCTTGGAGACGGTTATGTGAGGAGCTGATAAGGGGAGAGCGGAGGAGAACAGAGGGCCTGTGAGGAGCGGAGATTGCGTGAGGGGAGATATCTGGAGATTTGGGCAGAGATGTATGGAGGGGAGAGGTCATGGAGAGCCTTGTAGGTCATGGTTAGCACCTTGAAATGAATTCGCTGAGCTATTGGTAGCCAGTGAAGAGATTGGCAGAGGGGAGAGGCAGAGGAGTAGCGAGGAGAGAGGTGGATAAGACGGGCAGCAGAGTTAAGGATGGTTTGGAGGGGAGCGAGGGTGCTAGATGGGAGGCCACAGAGAAGGATGTTGCAGTAGTCGAGGCGGGAGATGACAAGGGCATGAACGAGCATTTTTTGTAGTGTCGAAGTTGAGGAATGAACGGATGCGAGAGATATTTTTCAGGTGGAAGCGGCAGCAGAGGTGAGGGTTTGGATGTGTGGTTTGAACGATAGAGCGGAGTCGAGGATTACACCAAGGCAGCGGACTTGCGGAACAGGCGAGAGAGTGTACAGCCATTGACAGTGATAGAAAGATCAGGTGGAGGGATGGAGGGGGACGGCGGAAAGATGATGAATTCTGTTTTCTCCACATTTAGTTTTAGGAGACGGGAGGAGAAGAAGGAGGAAATGGACGATAGACAGTCTGGGATCCTGGAGAGAAGAGAGGTGACATAATATGAATTGCAGTTGATATAACTCTTAACTGGTATTTTTCCTTGAATGTAGTGGTTAAATAAAACCAGATGTTTTCCATCTATTGGTAGATATTACATCTGTTTTTACCATAATATTTTAGCCAATGTATTTGACGATCTCTATTATCACTATATCGGCTCGGGGATAGGATTGAGCTGAGGGTTCTGCTTTTTTCAGACACAAACGTGCAGCCTCCTTTGAGAATATTAGCCAACATTTTAAAGAGAACCTGTCACAAAGGTTATGCCCCCCTTGCTGAGGACAGAACAAAGTAGTGTCAGACCGGCTGTTTCCAGCGCTGTGTCACTTATTCTGTAAGATGCTGGAGTTTTTGTGTACTTAATGCTCAAATCTGCAGTTTTCAGCCAGAAGAGTCATTCGAAGAGTCCTTCAGAGTGTTAGTTTTTTTCATACCCGGCCAATCGGAGGCTAGCCCCGCCCACCTCTACTGACAAACCTATTACTTTGAATAGGTAGAAACATGTGAATAACTGTCAGTGGGCGGAGCTAGCCTTTGGTGGGTGGGGCTAACACCTACTCATGAATAAGATTTAAGGGGTAAATGCTCTAAAACTCCAGCATCTCACAGAATAAGGGGCACAGTACTGGAAACAGCAGGTCTGACACTAGCTTGTGCTGCCCTCAGCAAGAGGGGCACAACCTATGTGACAGATTCCCTTTAACCTGACTGTCATAGGGCATGCCATAGCAACCAATCAGAGCTCAGCTTTCATTTCATGTAATGCTCTAGAAAGATAAAAGCTGAGATCTGATTGGTTGCTATGAGCTCTGGTTGGTTGCTATGGGCTCTGATTGTTCACTATGGTCTCTGATTGGTTGCTATGAGCTCTGATTGGTTGCTACGGGCTTTGTTTGGTTGCTATGGGCTCTGATTGGTGGCTATAAGCTCTGATTGGCGGCTATGGGCGCTGATTGGTTGCTATGGGCTCTAATTGGTTGCTATGGGTGCTGATTGGATGCTATGGGCTCTAATTGCTTGCTATGCACTCTGATTGGTTGCTATTGGCTCTAATTGGTTGTTATGGGCTCTGATTGGTTGCTATGCACTCTGATTGGTTGCTATTGGCTCTAATTGGTGACTATGAGCTCTGATTGGTTGCTATGGGCTCTGATTGGTTGCTATTGGCTCTAAATGGTGTCTATGAGTTCTGATTGGTTGATATGGACTCTGATTGGTTATTATGAGTTCTGATTGGTTGCTATGGGCTCTGATGGTAGCTATGGGCTCTGATTGGTTGCTATGAGTTCTGATTGATTGCTATTGGCTCTAATTGGTGTCTATGAGTTCTGATTGGTTGCTATGGTCTCTGATTGGTTGCTAAGGGGACTTATTGGTTGCTATGGGCACCGATTTGTTAAGGTCTCTGGTGGCTATGGGCTCTGATTGGTCGGGGTTTTTTTTATGGGTCTGTTGGTGCTATGGGTCTGATTGGTTGCTGGGGGCTTGTTTGGTTGTTTCTTTTTGGGCCTGATTGGTTGTTGGGGGAGGGCCTTTTGATTGGTTGCTATAGCTTGTCGGTTGTTATAAATTTGATGGTTTTTGTGAGTTTTGATTGTTACTAGTTAACAAAGCTTTTTCCCAATAGAATTTTTCCATAATCAGCCCATAGTGTTTGGGGAGTACCTTATGGCGGCAACAAAGGGCTATAGTTTTAATCAAAAAACTGCAGGAAGGTCCAGGGTCTTTGGACTTTTGCTGGGTGCATGAAGCCTAAGCTCAAAGTGCTCAGCATGTTGTGTTTCTGCTGCTCTCTGTAATCGTGCCTGTCACTGTAACAATTGCTCTTTGCATGCGACAGATTTACTGACGACACTTTCAGACCCGTCAGTAAATGTTTGTTCCGGGAACGACCCCATGAGCATCGTCCGGGGAAAAAATTTGTAGTAAAAGATTTCGTTTAGACAAAAAGGGAAAGGCCTTGTATCCCACGAAGAAGCCGCTGTGCAAGATAATGGAAACACGAAGCACAAATTCTCTTCTCGGCACGAAGTTTGCAAAAGTGTCAAAGCAAGAAAGAGAAGTAACAGAACCTTCTCACATCAGTCCAGACAAGTAACGGGGGACGCACCGAGGAGCCAAGCCTCAGACCTCGATCACACACATTGGGCCGGACCACAGTAACAGAGGAGATAAGACTGGAAAAAGACTCAGATCCAGTCCAACTACATAGAAAGCTGGGAACCCCTGTGAGGCCAATTGTCCTACACAACAGGAAATTCTTCCCATCCCGAGAAAAGGCCCCGCCCCAAGTCCGATCTCCGAACCCCGTCCCCAGAAACCCGTAATTTTTTTTTTCTGAAATATATCTAAACCCTTCATGAACTTAGTCTCCCTAAAAACCCGTGGGGCCTCGAGCTCCCCTAGTGTCACCCCTCTTTAAAGAATCCCAAAATCACAAAATTTTTCCCGTGGGGCCCCTTGCTACATAGTATCACCTCTCTTATGGAAAATAATCCATATCACAAACTCTTGTTGTCCCGAGCTCCCCAGTGACACTGCTCTTACAGTAAAGAATCCACCCTACAACCCTTTGTGACCCCGACTTTATTTTCACTTTTTACAGGAAAGAATCCCCACAAACCCCAAGTGGCTCCCAAGCCCATAGTGCCTCCTCTTAAAGTAAGGAAACACTTCACAACCCCATGTGGCTGCAACTCTATTCTGTCATTGATTTTACGTAAATAAACCACCAACACAAAATCATGTGTCCCAAATCCAAGTGTCCCCCTCTTAAAAGTAAAAAAATTCAACATTTCCCCAAATCCCTTTTTTGGAAAAAGGGCCCCCCACAAAACTCCAAGGTTTCACTGTTCTTACAGTAAAGAATCCCCAAAACAACTTCTTGTGGCCCCAAGCTCCTATTTCACCGCTCTTACGTAAAGAATCCCCTTTTAGATGATGTAAACCTTTTTTTTCTCTAGACAAGAGGCACCTCCTCAGCAAGCTTTATAAATATCTATGGGAATCTCTGTATTGTTTTAATAGTGTTGAGCGATTACGTTGGTTTCGAATCGATCGATAGTTTAAAGGGCCCCCCTCGATAAGGTTTTTTTGATGTCGATCAATCTCCCATGAATTAAGGGCTATGGGGAACAACAACCCTTTTATTCTTCACCCAAACAGGGCTGGGAAACTGAAAATTCTCCCCAAAGTCAAATGGGTATTCAAATTTTTGGAAAACCTTTAGGTTTTAAAACCCAGAAAAAATCCCCCTTTTTAAAACCCTTTTTCCCTGCCCCTTGTCCCCACCTTTTCCCTTTAAAATTCCCAAAAATTAAAATTTTTGGAGGGGCCCCAAAGTAAGGTTTACTTTCTTACTTAAAAACCAAAAAAATTGGGGAATTTTTCCCGTCCGGGAAAAAAACCCTTTTGGATGAGCCCCCAAAAGGAGGACCCCCAAAATTTAAAAAATTTTTGGGCCGAAAAAAAGGGGAGGTTCTTTCAACCACCATTTTGGGTTGGTTTTTCTGGAAACCATTGCCCTTTAAAACCTAGGGCCCCGGGGGAGACCCCCAAAAAACCCCTTTCTTTTTGCCCCCCAAAACATTTAAAAATCCCAAATAAAGGATTTTCAACAAACCAAAATTTTTATTTCCAAAAAAAAAAAATTGCCCTTATACCCTGCCCGGGGCCACACCCTTGACCCCAAACCTGCATGCCCAAAAAAATTTTAAAAAGTGCCAAAAAAAGGAGTTTTTAAAACCCATTTTTATTTAAGGGGACATTAAATATCCCTTTTCTGGGGAACAAGCATGACCCCCAAAAACCTGCAGCCCCCACATTTAAAAAGTGCCAAAAAAAAAGGAGTTTTTAACCCCCCATTTTAGTTTCACGGGGCATTGACTATCCCTGCCCTGGGCACAGCAGGGCCCCAAGGGGGCCGGATTTTCAGTGGGGGGCGTAAAACCCCCAGGCGGGGTTTCCGTCATCTTTTTAAACACGGGGTTTAAAAAATTCCCCTTTGAGGGAAGCAGCAAAAAAACTTTTTCGTGCTGAAAGCAGAGTGGGGAAAGGGGGCGGAAGTGTGAGAACTCCAGCCTTCTTGGTCACAGTCAAACCGGGGTTAGCGTTTTGCCCCTCGTATTGGTGGGACCAAATTGGGGTTTTCCTTGGGAAAAATTTTGGGTTGGTTAACGCCCCTGTTCCCCAGGGGGCCCTTTTTCTTGGCATTCTTTTCTCATTTTACTAAAAGTGCTGGAGGAAATGGTCTCTGTATTTTTGTTCTTTGTCCGTGTCCTTACCCCAGGGCCCTTTCGAAAAACCCTTCATCGGTAAAAGTTTTCCTTTTCCCTTTCCTTGTAAAATTCAGGGGAATTTTTTTTAAAGCTATTTTGTACAGGCAAGTTTTTTAGTATTTAATTCTAGAAACCTTTTTTAAAATGGGGGATGGAACCCCACCTTGTTTTGGGTTTATCTTTTTTAATTGTTTTTAAATGGGTTGTTCAAAAAAGGGGAAATTGATAGCTATTTTAAAAAGATCTTGCAAAAAAAAAAGTCTTTTTTGAATTGTGTCCTTTTAACGGGTTGTCCTCCCTATTCCTTTTTTCTGACAGCCCCTTCACCCTTAAACCCCTCTTGACAATTGTGAAGAACAAATGTCTTTTTGAAACAACTTTTTTTTAAATAGGGATTGTTGTTTTGCTGAAAGGTCAAAAGCAAAATGCCCCCAAAAATTAAAGAAAGCCCTTTGGGAGCCACTTTGGAAAAATTGTGAAAAAACCAAATGTCTTTTTGAAAAAAACCCTTTTTTTAGTTTTTAAACCTGTAGTTTTGCTGCTTGTCACGCAAAATGCCCCAAAAAGAAAACATGACCCATGAGCCATTTTGAAAATTGGGGAAGAAAAAAATGTCTATTATAAAACAATTTTTTTAAAATTTGGGGCCCTGTAGTATTGCTGCTTTTTCAAAGCACCATGCCCCAAAAAAAATTTAAAAAAAAGGACTTTCAGCCACTTTTAAAATTTTTTGTGGGGGAAAAAATGCCACTTAAAAAAGCCCCCAATTTCTGTTCCAAAGGACCATGATTATTGCTGTACCCTCACGGCCATGACCCCAAAAAATTATAAAATATGACCTTCTCAGCCATTTTAAAAAATTGTAAAGGAAAAATGCCCCAAAACCTTTTCTTTTAAAAAATTTTTAAAAATTAAAGTGGTAAATGGACATTGGTTTTTTTCATGAAACCTTGGTGTCTTTTTAAATCCCCCTCCCCGCAAACCAGCAAAATGAAATGTTTGGGGAAAAGAGAAATTTAAAATTTGGGAGTAAGAAATATCATTTTTTTAAAAAAAATTTTTCAAAAGGGGCCATTTTGTTTGGAGAGGTTTTTGAAAAAAGACCCGGCAACTAATCGGTGACCTCGGGAATTGGGGCCAAACCTCATCAGAGATCCATTGGGTGAATTTTCTTTATGAAAGTCAAACGATCCCATTTTCTGTGGGGAAAGCCCGGGTCGTTTTTTCTGTTTTGATCCTCCCCGGCCCGTGCTGAAAGGGCCCCCTTTAAAATTTGCGCTGGCTGTGGGCGGGAACCCAAAAATCTATGGCGTGGGAGCCGGGTAGGGCCATTCGTCCATTTTGGATAAAACCCGAAGTCTATTGGGTCCGAAAAACACTTTCAAAACATTGGTTTTTTGAGAAGCAGATAGTCGTGCAAACCCTGATCTTTAAGTGGTCTCTGGGTTTGGGTTTTTGTGCCCGCATTGCTGGTTGGTGAGGGTGGTTAAAAAAAGGATTGCAAGGGTCAACCCCTTAGGCTTCCGCCACCTTGCCTGCTGCTGCCGCTACGCTACTTGGAATCTACTTTCTGTCCCAAAGTCCTGATGTTGTTTTCCCCGTGACAAATTTTGGGGGAAAGTGAAGCAGACGCAACGTTTTCTCCAGTTGTCAATTTAAACAAGGTCTCCATTTTCCCGCATTTTACTCTCCCATTTGGGTGGGGAGGAAAGGTTTTTAAAGGTTTTTGTTTTGTACCGGGGATTTCCGGAGGGTGGCCAACCCCGTAATTTTGTTTTATTTTTGATGGCCTTAAAGCGAGGATCTTTTGGAGGAAATAAAACATCCAAGCACTCATGTGAGAGTTTGGGGGGGCCTTTAAATTCCCAAGCCTTGGGGTTTAGGGGCACTCGCAAACTCATTTCCTCATTGCCCCAAATTCCGCCAACCTCTTTTTAAGGCGGGAAGTGGGGGTCTAGGGGAAAAACCCCCCCCTCCTCCTCCTCCCCCGCCCCTTTTCCGGCCCCCCAAGCTTCAACCCCAGCCCTGACTTGCCTAGATGATGCACCCTGAGAGCTGAGGGCCCCTTTCACTAGTCTGGACCCTGAACCAATGCCCAATTTAAGACCGATTTAAAATTTTAGGGAAAATGTCGGGCCTTGTGGATTTGACGGAGGGGAAAGGCTCCCCTTTTCGAAACTGTGTTTCCCTTCCCCCCTCCGTCGCTGGGGGGACCCGTTTTTCAGAGTGTTTCCCAAAAAAACGTTCCCGAACTAAAATCAAACCCCAAAAAGCTCATGCTAAAAAGGGTCGCCGCATGGGCCAAATTTTTGGGGGCTTCTTCAAAACTGGCAAAAGGGTGGGCGAGCTCTTTAACCCGCCTCCCACTCTCGGTGGGGGCCCCAAAACCCCCAAGGGCCCCCACCCCTGCCCTTGGGCAGGCCCTGTGTCACTTTTTACTGCTAATGGGATTGCGCTGCTGCCACAATCGCTGGAAAATGTGGAGGGGGGAATTCCAGCGTGTTTTCCAAAGTCCCAAAAAAGAGACGGGTTTAGGGGAAAGGGCCCAGCTGGGCGTGGGAAAGAAGGGCCAAAGGGGGGACGAAGCAGGGTGCGAAAGGCGGGAAATGCGAACTCGACCTCGAGCCTTTTCAGCAGGCAAATCCAGGCCCGGGGAGCTCTTTAGAAATTCTGGACGGCAAGGTTCATGGGGCTTGCCAAAGGGAAGGGATGTCCTCCAGCCCCCGTCTTAAAGGGGGGCCAGCAGATTTTTTGACCCTTTTCCACACCCTTGCCTGGCTAAGGTTCTGTCACCCCCGCCAGCGCTCGGGGTTTTTTGCGGAGGGCCGTCCCCGCTCCCCGACTTTTGGGGGGCGGTCTCCAAAAACGATTTAATTTTTAAAATGGCCCCCGGTTTTTGGGCCGTGTGCCCCCAGAGGACCTTTGGGGGAAAGAAACCTGCCCCCAAAAACCCTTTTTTTTTGAAAAGGTGGCGGGCCCAGAGGGGGCCACCCTCACCCCCCGGGACATCCCCCCGTCAACCCCGGGGAGCTGTCACAGAGATATAGCCGGGCCCTTTGGGCCCTTCTTTACCTGTTGGTTTTCGGTGGTGAATGGCTTTTCCGGGCACAGATGGGAGAAAAACGGCATGAAAATTTTTGATGCCGTGGCTGGCCGGGAGGGGGCGGCTTTTTGGCAAAGAAATGCCTTTTCCCGGTTTGGTATTGGGGGCAGGCGGGGGCCATTTACGTGGGGGGAAAAAACCCTCTGTGTCAAAAAAACGGAAAAGGAACCCTTTCCCAAGGCCAAAAAACCTGGGGAAAAGCCCAAAATTCAGGCTTTTTTGGGTTTGGGGGGGGGGGGGGGGGTTTTTAAAAATGTTTCTTCTGCTCCCCAAAAATGAAGACAGAAAGGGTGGCGCTAGACTGGCCGCTGTTCCCGGGTGCAGGTCGTCAAACTGGCGGAAAAGGGGAAGGGGTTTTGGTTGGGTTTTTTGGGGTGTGGTTTGGGACTCGGGCGACGGTGGGGTGAAGCGGAAAGGGTTTTTCCCTGATCATGACTCTGAGAGACAGGGCAGCTGAGGAACGCTTGGTGGGTGGCGGGGGAAGGGGGGGGAGGGGGGGGACAGGGTTGGAGGGAAAAGGGGGGTTGGACGGCCAAAGGCCCCCCCCTTCCCCGGTTCTGGCCTTTTTTCCCAAAAGGGTTTTTGCCCCCATTTTAAAAAACTTCCCTTTGCAATTGCTCTGGGCCCCCTGGGTTTTACCTTTTGACGGGGAAGAAACGGGGTTTTTTCGCCAACCCTGGCTGGCCCGGAAAACATATAGCGGACTTTTTTGCGGAAGCCCTCTACCCTTTTTTTGGGGGGGGGAACCCCTAGAAAACTACCCATCGTCTTCCTTTCCCCGTCCATGGAAGCGGGGCGCAAGCAAATTTTTGCGGAAAAAAACCGGGTGGATGTTGTCTATTTATCTCAAAAAAAGGTGACTTGGTCGTCCCGAATTTTTTGCATCCAGGGGGGGTGCGGGTTTTACAAGAAAGGGGGGGACTGCAAGGCGTTGCCCACCCCCCTTTTTTCCCCGGGGTTTTCAGATTGAAACCCGGGCTTATTTTTTTTTTAAAACCCTCCCCCCAATTTTGACCTGGTTTTTTCACGTGGTGGGTAACCCAGTTTACTTTTGGGCTGCTTTCCCTGTTGGGGCGGTTTTTTGATGCTGAGACGACATTTTTTGGCCGTGAAATGGGAGGACGAGGAGGGAAGATGCTAGATGCGGTTGCAATTAAAAAACTGAAGGAAAAGTTGGCGACGATGTTCGTTACTTTTAAAATTTCCCGGGCCTGAACCCCCGCGATTTACAGGCCTGCGGGTTTTCCCGCAAATTTGAATCCCCCTGGCATGCGTGTTGTGCCAGCAATGGAAGGAGCACCTTCTCTCGTTTCCTCTCCTATGTGCTTCCCCCTCTTTGGGTCGTTTCACCTGGGATTTCGTCCAAAGTTCCCGAAATATAAAAATTTGAAAGGTTATGGAAAGTTTTGGGAAAATCTCTTTTTTAAGACGGGGAAAAAAACAGGGGTATTCTTTAAATCCCTCTTTAACAAAACAAAATTGCTTTGGGTTTTTAAAATTTAAATGCAAGGTGTTTTATCAACAAATTGGACTGGGCAAAAGTTAAAAAAACACCCTATCTGTTTTTGTTTTCGTAAATTTCCGGGATTTTTTACCTTTTAAATTTAAAATGTGGTGCTTTAGAATTGTGTTTTTTGTTTTCGTGGTTTCTGGTCAATGAACAAAGCTGGGTGCGCAAAAAGTCAAAAAAAAACGTATTTTGTTATTTTTTTCGTAAATACACGGTTTTTTTGGCAACAAAAAACCTGTGCTGACAAAAAGTTTGCTGGATTGAAATTTTAAACTGCAAGGTGGATATATCAAACACAGGGAAATTTGGTAAAATTGAAAAAAAAAACCCTACTGAATGTATACTGATAATAAAAGTGGGGGACCCCTGCAGTTATAGAAATTGTTTTTTCCTTAATTCAGGCTGCCCAAACCCGGGAATATTTAAATAGCAAACTGTTAATATTAAAGATATTGCAGGCAATTTTTAACTAATCTTGGTGAACTTTACCCCAGTTTTTTTATAGGGGCTTGTTGTTTCGCCCGGGGGGCCCCCCCCCCCCCGGGTCCCCCCCGTAAATTTACAGCGGTAATGCTGCTTTAAAATTTCTCTACCAAATAAAAAAACTCAAATCTCTAATCTAACAAATTGAAGGATCACAGCTAATAGTAAGGTTTCTCTGTGGAATAGACAAATTTTCCCGTGAGCTTTTTTGGCCACAGCAGAGGCAGGTCCTTCCCTATGAGACGTGAGAGACCCCTGAGGCTGAAACGGGAACGCTGTTCATGTAAACGAGGTCATGGTTTTTTTCACCATCGAAACCATACACACCCCATCATGACGTCGCAACACATCTCACCCTGTCTATTCTGAACTGATTTGCTGGCCGCCAAAAATACGGGAAGCGCCGAAAAGGCGCGATTTTTAAAGATGATGCACAGATTTTAACCTTAATTACGCATGTTTGGGAAATTTCAATCCCAAAAAAAACCTTGCCGATTTCAACTTTGTCGAAAAAAATCGTCAACACTATTTCTTAATTTTTTAACTTAAAGAGGGAAAAAAGGCCCACAAAAATTCAAATGGAGATTTTGAGAATACACGCTCCGCCACAGGTTACGTCTGGACACTTTCATTGGAAAGAATTAAAAAAAGATAATTTGATTGTTGGGCCCCAAAAAAAAAAAAAAAAAAAAAAAAAAAAATCAATTACAACAGCAAAAAAGATGTAAATCAAAGTGAGGAAATGTGAAGACAAAAGCCCAAGTTTGGAAATTTTGGGGCGTTGACGTCTTTTCACCTGTTCATTGGACTGTTTGTTACCACCGTTTTTCCAATGTACTGTCTTTTCAACCCTTTTCCCTGGACTGTCTTGTTACCCCCTGTTCCAAATTAAAAAAGGTCTCCTAACCACCTGTTACATTTGGGCGTCTGTTCCATTGTTACCCAAAGAGACCTCCCTAACCACCCGTTACCAATGTGCTGTCTTTTTACCACCGTTACCAAGGACTGTCTTTTACCACCCGTTACCATTGTGATTCTTGTTACCCCTGTTACCAATTTGGGTTTTTGTTACCATGTAAAAAATGGACTGTCTTTTACCACCCGTTACCCAAGAACTGTCTTTTTACCACCTTTACCAATGGGACTGTCTTTTTTCCTTGTAAACCAATGGATGTCTTTACCACCTGTTTTCCAATGAACTGTCTTGTTACCACCTGTTACAATGGACTTTTGTTACCATTGTTACCCAATGGATTCTTTACCCCCGTTTCCCTGAGACTTTTTAAACCCTGGGTTTCCAAAGGGCGTCTTGTTACAATTTTTACCAATGAGGTGTCTCCTAACCACCTGTTACCCAAAGGACTGTCTTTTTTTTTTGGGT
>JAODAL010069274.1:0-16427 GCA_025379985.1 Phyllomedusa bahiana | reverse complement strand
CCCACCTTCCTCTTAAGTGTAAGCCCTCAGGGGGTAGGGACCTCTCCTCCTTCTGTACCAGTTGTTAGTTATTAATTTGTCACCTTTGTACTTGTTTGACCTATGTTATATATGAAACCTGAATGTACAGCGCTCTGGAACCAAGGGCGCTCAAAAAAAAAAAATTAAAAAAAAAATAATAATAATGTTTAGAACGCCCCCGTCCAACTTTTTAATGCTTCAGTACTTTTTGCACAACTTCCTTAAGGGTGCTTTCACAGAGCGTTTTTGGTGCATTTTGTACGTGTTTTTGGTGCATTTTTTATGCAGAAATGCAGAGTATGAATTACTGTGTATTTCCACCGAAAAAAAACTCCCCAAAAAAGTGCCAAAAAAGCATCAAAAACACTAAAAAATGCCCACTTTGAAAGCACCCTATCTCTTGCAAAGAGCTTAATGGCAAAATTCCTAACAGGTGTTTGATCCCTGAATAGTCCAATAAATTTAGCAGTTCAATTTGAATTAAACAGTCCTCCTCATCATGCTGTTCACATTTTGACATCATGAAACCAAGACAACACCTTACAATTGATCAACAGTACATTGCATGATGACATCACACCCCCAGGGTCAGAGTTTGGCAGCGGAAAGAGCCTATAGACCTTCCTACCTATGGAGAGGCACATATACCTACATAAAGAGGAGCACATATATATCTACTTAAAGAGGAGCACTTATATACACCTACCTAAAGTGGGACATTTATATATAAAGATAGCCTTATCCTAGAGAAGTTGTTCTATTTGAACTTCTGTGAAATGCTGCCATGATTTTAAACATGAGAAAGTAAAGATTTCATTTTATATCAAAAGAATTTGGTCTTCCGTTGGCCCCATCTCTCCGACTAGAAGCTGGCATTGTTTTTCTATATCAAAGAGGGGAACTTATCTACCTACCTAAAGAGGGGCACTAAAATATACCTATTTAAAGAGGGGCAATTATACCTACCTAAAGAGGGGCACTTATATAACTATCTAAAGAGGGGAACTTAGATACAGTTACCTAAGGAGAGGCACTTATATACCTACCTAAGGAGGGGCACTTATTTACAGCTAACTAAGGAGGAACACTTATAAACCTACCTAAGGAGAAGCACTTATATACCTACCTAAGGTACGACACTTATACACCTAACTAACTAAGGAGGAGACTTGTATACCTACATAATTAAGGAGTGGCATGTAAAGAGTTACCTAGCTAAAGAGGGGCACTTATATACCTGCCTAACTTAGTGGTGGACTTATATACCTACTTAACTTAGGATGGGCACTTACAGTATGCACCTGCCCAACTTAGGAGGGGACTTATATGCCTGCTTGAGTAAGGAGGGACATTTACAGAGCTACCTAAGGAGGGGACTTATATACAGTACCTGCCTAACTTAGGAGGGGCATCTACAGAGTTACCTATCAAAGCATGGGACTTATATACATGCCTAAGAAGGGGGGCTACATGCCTACCTACTTACTGAGGAGCCTATATACTTAACATAAACATAACATAAACACTAGAAAAATGATGATAGTACTTAATTTTATTCCCCCTCTAAAGGTGCAGGAGATGGAGTTCAGGCCGCACAATATGATCTTGGGGGGTAATAAGCCACAGCACAACCGTCAGTTAATGCCATGCAGCCCCCCCTCCCCCCCAACCTCCAAGAGAGTGGAGAAGGACTGTTTTACCAGCAGTTTGTCCTTGTGCAACTTACCCTTCAGTGCAAAGTGGGTTTTTAGGTATTTTGTGGGAAACTGCCATTTAAGCTTTTGTATTTGCCAGCATGGGAGGAATGGGATGTCAGTGTTGGTTCTGCGCACTTAGAAGGTGCTGGACACCCCCTCCCCCCTCCTAATCAAATAGTAGTGCCAATACTAATAGGCTTTTACAATACCACAGTGCAATATACATAACTGTATTCAGGGGCGTTGCTAGGGTCCCAAAACATCCGGGGCCCGAGCCCCTTGTATTAAGTTTTGCTCTATAGGGCTGGGTTCACACGGCATTTTTCACATGAGCTGCGGATGTATTTTTACAGAGGAACGCGTCCTTCTGAAGCTATCACTGATATTTATTCTCCCCAGAACAAGTGATCATGGTTCTCAGTGAGAGCTATAAATTATCATAATGTTGGCTCGTATGTCAGGCGTATTGAAGCGCAATTACGCACCGAAGTACGGACCGACATTATGCTGTGAGTACGTACACTGCGTATTTGTGGGGCATACCTGTGCTGTAATGCGCCCAAAGTGGCAGCTGACTGGTTGCAGTGATCACGTGCCACTAACCTACATCACATTTTGGAACAGTTCTTTTTAAAACGAGGATGTAAGTAGAGGCATGTAACCACGGCACCCATTCAGCTGCCACAGCGGTGACATCCCCATTCGGAAGCGTTGGCATGTCAACAGAAGACTGGAGAGACGCTTCGGCGGAACTTGGGACAGGTAAATATAAGTGTTTTTTTTATTTTACTAGGGGCCCAGGAGCTAATATAATAATTATTTCTTTATGAGGTGGACAACTTCTTTAACACATTACACTATTATGTTGACTACAGCTGCCACGTTCCCACGTCATGGGAGATCAAGGGCTATAGCGATTGTTGGTAAGGGGAGACGTTAAGGCTATGTTCACACGGCTTATTTCGGGGCGTATTTACGGACGTATTTACGTCCGCAAATACGTCCTGAAATACGTTTCACATAATGAATTAGATTATCATTGATTCCAATGTAAAATACGCCTCGTAGTTCACACGAGGCGTATTTTCGCAACGTATTTGCGGGCGTAAATACGTCCGTAAATACGATCATAAAATTAAGTCCACTGTCACTTTTTTGAGGCATATTTCGAACGTAAAATCCCATATAAAGAATGGGGATTGTATTACACGCAAAATACCCCGCCACACTTTGTATTTGAAACGTATTTCAGGACGTATTTGCGGACGTAAATACGTCCGTAAATACGCCCCGAAATAAGCTGTGTGAACATAGCCTAAGGGGCAAGACTCTCTATGGGGAGAAGAGGGCAGAAGAAACAGAAAGTACTGTGAAGCAACAGAGCATGGAGAGAAATAATGGGCTTCTGTGGATAAAATGTTGCTCTGTTGGGGGCAACGTGGAAACATTAGGTGGCAGGACTCTATGGAAGAAGGACATACAGAGAAGGACAGAACGAGGAGAAAGAACAAACAGGTTTTGTGGAAAGGCAGATGACAGATGGGAAGGGGCTTTAATGGGAGCAAATGGATGGATTAGATGGACAGTTTCTGTGAAGGTGCGGAGACATGGAAAGAAGTCTGGTAAGGAGGAGGAACAGCAGAGCAAGGGCTGTGTGAAGGGGCAAGTGGGGTAAAAGAGGGATGAAAGGCGGCAGGACTCTGTGGGGAAAAGGTGTGGAAGTCACAGGACTTTGTAAGAGAAAGGAAAGTTTGAGGGAACACAATGTGGTGGGATGATTAGTGGTTCAAGGGTGGACAATCAATGTGGCTGTAAAGTGCAGAGAATCTAGGGAGAGACATTGGGGGGGCAAGTGGCCAGTATTGTGTATATAAAACATACAACATATATATGGGATACATATAGTTACATGCACACAAACCAACACATTTGTAGATCAACCCTTAATCCATACAGTCACACATTCTGGACAGACCACACACTGTACATGCCTGGGTCCCAGGGCCTTTGAGCTTCCTCATGATGCCACTGTCAGCAGAGGTGATGCTGGGGGCTGTTGCTGCCTCCTGCCCAGGGGGCCCTGAAATTTCCCGAGTAAGACCTCAGTACAGCAGCAGCTATCAGTGTTTATCAGGACTCAAACAGCTGCTGATACACTGTTAGCTGCTGGAGACTGGACACAGAGCAGTAAATCAGAACCTTCTCACTGGCTGGAGCTTTGTAGCTGTAAATCCCCCCCCCCCCCTGTGAGAGGCCACCGCCTCGTGCACCCCTCCCCCCCCTGCCCTCCTGATGCCGGACCGTCAAGCAGTGGTCCTGCAGCAGAACACGAAGAATCAGATAAACTATTTTCTTTTCCTTAAGAGCCCCCTTCCTGCTGCCCCCCGAGCGGAGCAAACTCACTGTTTATGCTTCTGGCCGGGGCCCTGACGATTCCCTGTTTATTATCATTTTTCTCCACCCACAAAACAGCTTACGGGGGCCCTGCTTTCCCCCCAGCTTTAACTCTGCAGACAGTGCTGACGGGGGAACAGCAAACCGCTGCCCCTCTCCTGCCGTTCCACCAAATTCAGCTTGTTTGAGGAAGGGACAAGCCCTCCCTGACCTCTCTATCCCACTGTGGGCAATCCCCCGGGGAAACCCAAACCGGATCAAAGGTTGGGGGCACAGACAGCCCTTTGCCCGGGGGGCTTGTATCCGGACAAAACAACCAAGATGCCCCTGACTGAAATTTTTTAAACCCCTTTAGAAAAAAAAATTGTTTTGTGCAGGTTTGATATTATGGAACCACCCCCTAAATCCGTAAAGGATGGATGGTGGGCCTATTAAATTTTAAATTTGGGGGAAAAAAGACAAAAATTTTTTGGCCCCTTTTTTGGAACAAACCCCCAAGGGGTAAAAGTGCAGCCCAAAAATGGGAAGGCAATGAGGGGCCCCCTTTAAACCCCCCAACCCCCCTTTTTTTAAAAACCTTTTCCAAAAACCCACTTCCGGGGCCCTAAAGGACCCCCCAGGGAACCTTTTAAAGCCATTAGTGAAACCTCTTTACATCAAATCCGCCACTTCTCTCTTCTCTTCTGTGTCCCAACCTTTCCTTGACCTTCTTAAAACATCAGACAAGCCTGCAGACTCCTCTGCAACCAAAGAACTCATGTCAATACCGACAACCAGACCTGAATTCTCACTGTCCCCATTGAAGTGCATATAACCTCCTCTATCTACGCATGGACTAAATCTTTTATGTTCCTAAACTGGCGCTGGGGGCGGGTTCTGACCCTCCATGGCACCAACATGGGGCCCAAAAAGTTTAAAAGTCCTTTTTGTTGCAATGCAATGACGGGCGTACTGCCAAAGCTGCTCATCGTATCTGGCCCACACCATCCTCCCTATAAGTTATATATTCTTCCTCTATGAAAACATGAACACTTTCAAAAGGCAAAAACTTAAACCAAATTTTGGGGGCATAAGCCATACCACCCCCTTTCTTTTTCCCAAAATTTCTTATTTTTAAATTTTATTTTAAACCCGTCTAAGTTAAACTTTTCAGGGGGCAAAAATTATAAGATTTCAACTTAAAAATTTTTTTCCAAAATTTTTTGTCCCTCCCCATACTGCTTTAATTTTGGGCCCTCAAAGCACCCCTACCATGCCCTAAAGGCACATCTTCCAACGGAAAATTCACTTTTCTCAAATTTTCATTTCCCCCTTTCCCCCCACATAAAAAGCTTTCAGGCCCAAACTCAGACCCTTCCTCCTAATAGCCCTTTTTGAAAGGGAGATGCTTCGTAACGTTTTTAAGGCTTGTCCACTTCAAAACGGGCCCCTGGAATGGGAAAATTTTCCATGGGCAGAAATAACAATATCCCCCCCCCCAGGCAGACCCCGAAAGTGACGTGGCTTACCCCCGGTCTAGGGGTTCAGGGGCCCTAAGGATTTCTGGGTTTCCACCGGGGCCCGGCCATGACTTGGGACCTAATTTTGGGTAACTTTTTACCTCCTTTTGCAACCACTGGGGCCAGCCGGGAAAGCCACTACCTGAATCCCTTTCCAGAAGCTATGAAAACAACTTTTTTTTGCCTTCGGGCTCCACCAAAAAGCCCCCAAAACTTCGCCCTCCCACCTTTTTAAAGTTTTCCCCCCCAATTTTCCCCATTTTCATCCACACCAAACCCCTTTTCTAACCTCCCCCTTTTTTAAACTCTACCCCCTCCCCCTTTAAAGGGAAGGGCCCCGGGACCGGCCCCCACCCCCAAGGGGGGGCGGGGCCCATGACCCGGCACCGGGGGCGCAGCGCATCGCCCCCTTTGTAGAGGGGGGGAGGAGGGTAGGACGCGGGGGAAACAAGGGTTTAGCCCCCCCCCTTCCCCAAAATGAAAAGTTGGGCGCGGAAACAAGGCGGGAATGGGACCCCGCCGCGCTGCTGTGCATAATGGGGACAGAAATTTAAATTTGCTGCGGCGCCTGTTTCGTCTGGGGGCGCCGACGGGGCTCCGGACCGGGGTGCGGGAACTGGTGGAGGGGGGGCGGCACGAGGCATTACCTGGGGGCCGGGGCTGGGAGAACCGGGGGTCACCGCAAAGGGGTTTTGCAGCATCGGGGGTGGGCGCAGGGGGAAGGGTTCCCCCCCCAAAAAGGCTGACCCCCTAAACGCCCCCCCCCGGACCCGCCCCCCGCCTTGTGGAGCCCCCCAGGGGCCCCCTCCATAGTTTGGCTGCTGGTTCGCACCCCGGGGGAAAGTCCCAGTTTTGGGGGGGAATCCAGTGGGGGGCCGGGGGGTCCTGCCGGGGGGAAAGGATCGGTGCCCCCGGCCTGGGGGCGCGGCCCCCTGCTGCCCCTATCTCAACATGCGTTCGTGGTGACGGAAACCCGCGGGGTTTATGTCCCGGCCAGAGGGGAAAACCCGAGGGGCCGCCCTCCCCCGCACACGGAGGGGTCACCACCGCTAAAGGGACGGGGAAATTTGGTTGTGACGGGGGGCCGGCGGCGGGCCCCAAAAGGGCTTATGAGGATGAAAGATTTTTTCAATTTCCCCGGGGGCTGGCAGCCCCCCACCCGGCCCCACAGCCCCGCGGGGGCCCTCCCCCCTTTCGGGGTTTGGGGGCCGGGAACCCCGGTCCCCGGGCGGGCTCGGGGGAGTATTTTTTCCCCCCGGGACATCATCAAATTCCAGGTTTACGCTGGTTGGGTTCCCCACGCCCATGCACCCGGGTGTTTGTTTGTCCATGTCTTGTTTTTTCCGCCTTTTTTGGGGGCGCTGGGGGGGGGCCCGAGAGTGGGGGGTCAGAGGGGGCGCCCCGGATGAACCGGGGGTTTGGCGCCCCCCCTTAGGGGTTTTTATTAGTCACCCATTTAGGGTTCAGGTTTCCGGGGCCCCTTTGGGTTTAGGAGGGGGCAGTGCTGGGGCTTTGGGGCCCGGGGGCCCCCGGGGGCCCTCGGGGGGGTTGGGTTTTGGGGCTTTTCGGTTCAGACGGACAAGAACCAATAGGGTTTTTAGTTTAAGATGATGGGGCCCCGGTTAAAGTGAAAACGGGGTGTTTTTAAAGGGCCCTTTTAAGGGCACATCTAAAAAAAGAAGTGGGGAAAAAGATCTGGAAAAACATAGTCAAAGATCTTCCCCCCTCTTGCCCCGGGAAAAATAAAACCTGAAAAAAGGGGAAGAGGGTTTAGAGCAAGAAGGAGGAAGGGGAAAAGCGGGGGGGGGCTAAATTCCTCAACTTTCTCAAAACGGGGTTCGGGCCTTTTGCAATTTGGGGGCAAGGGGCCCTTTGGGGCGAGAAAGCCCCGGGAAAAATTTTTCCGGGGCTTTTTTCCCTACTTGGATTAAATCGCTGAGGCAAAGGGCAAAATGGGGGGAGGGGCGGGTTTTAAGGGAAAGGGACGAGCAGTTTCGTCAGGGGAAGGCGGTGGTCCGCCTACGCTGGGCCCCCAAAAAGGAACTTTTGGCCTGTGGTTTAAAAGTCATGGCCCACTAAATTTGGGCAGCCCTTTTTCCGGGGGGGGGCCGGCTTGCCCGGGCCCCAAGGGGGGCCACGGCACGGGGTCAGGGTCGCAGGCTAGGGGATTTAAAAGGGGAGGGGGTTTTGCGGGCGTTTAATAGCACCCAAATGAAAATTTTGGCCCGGGTTCGTTCAAGCACCAATCCCTTTTTTGGGGTTTTCAACCCCCCCCAGCCTCAAGGTGAATTTAAAAGGGGGGGCCGTAAAAGGGGGTTTTTTTGGGGGGGAGGGGGACAAGGGGGTGACCCCGGGTGGGGGCTCCACGAAAGGCGCCTTCCGGGTGGGTTTCCAATAAGGCATCGGGGGTTTTGTTTCGGGGGGTTTCCCGCTAAAGGTTTCAAATACCTCCCCGGGGCACGGGGCCCCCTTTTTCAGTAAAAAACCCTAAAGACCCGGGGGAAAGAACATCCGTCTGGGTGCTGAGAATTTAACCAAGGAAGGGGTTTTTGGGGGCGGAGCCCCCCCTTTCGAGTACCCCCTTTGCGAAATTTGGGTGTGTCCCCTTTTGGGGGGTAGTGCCAAAAGAAAAGCCAAACCCAATTTCCCCGGCTCATACATAAAATTTGTCTTTTCCTAAAGGGCAAATCGTGAACGATGGTTTGGGCGCCGAAATTTTTTTGGGTTTTAATGTAAAACGTAAACGATGGGGGTTTTGGGTTTTTGGTGCGGCGGCAGGGTTGGGGTTTTTTTGATGCCAAGACGACTTGAAGCGGCATTCCTTTTTATTGCCGGGTTCACCCGGATTTTTTGCGGTTGGGGGTTGGTTCATGGGGGTGGAATTTTTAAAATTTAAAAATTTCCTTTCCCTAGGGTTGTTCCTATCGTGTCTTATTTTGACCCTTTTAAGCACTTTTCGGAATTTGGGTTTTGTTCGGGATGTGTCGGGGCGGATTCCATTATCCCTTACCTGGCCCGATTTTTTTCTTGGGCCGGCGGGGTTGCTGTGTGGGGTTTTTCTCCGGGCAAAGATTTGGGGGGCGAGGCGCTTTGGGAAACCGGTTAGCGGCGGATAAAAGGGAAAAACCTGGGACCTTTTTTTGATTTTTTTGGGAATTTAAATCGATTCTTTCGAAGGGAGTGCAGATTCCCGGGGTTGTTAATTTTGGTTTGGGTTGAAATGTGACCCGGGAGAGCAAAAGGGCCCGGGGAAGACCCATTGCGATTGCAATCGCTTTTTGGGAAGCCAATTTTTGCCTCCCTTTTCTCCCCAAGGGGGCGGGTTTTTTTTTGCAGGGGGGTTGCAAGTGCAACGGGGGGTATTGAGGGGCCCCCCATCTTTTTTAATACGACTCAACGGGGAGCGGGGGGGAAACGTTTTGGGCCCGTGGGTGGGGTTTTTTTGGAAAAAGTAAAAATGGGCGTTCCTCATATTGGGGGGAAGGTGTCCAACAGGAGAAAAACCCCTTTTTTAACAGACGCGTCGGGAACAGGGGCTTTGGGGCGTTTTTTGGGGGAGCACATGGGGGTGCGGCCCCTTTGGCCAAAGGGCATGGAGGGATTTGTCGATCTTGCCAAATTTGCATTTCGAACTTTTTTCCCCATTTTTTTGGGGGCCCCGGGAATTTGAGGGGGAAAAAGGTTTTAGAAAAGGGGAAATTTTTTGTTCTTTGTAAAAACCCTTGGGGGGTGCAACCCTTTAATAGCTTGTTCCGGCTTCCCCCCCTCCAGGGGTCGGGGTTTGCTAAGCTGCATTTTTTTGGAATGTCTTCTTTAAATTTTTTGGGTTCAGAAAAAACATGTAAAAGGGGGAAAAATTGGGGGCTGATTCCCTTTCTCGCTTGCAGGGGGATCGATTCGGGATTTTTGGGCCCCGCACACAGAAGGCGGGGGGGGAATTTTCCCGTCATTTTTGGGAACCGGGGGCCCTTTCGAAAAAACGGTACTTGTTTCCCTTTTCGCTGGGGGGGTTACAACCGGGTGGGTTTTATGAGGCAGCCGGGGCCTTTAAGGGTTCGGAGGGGGTTACGGCAACTGGGGAATTTTTCCCTTTCAAAGGGAGGATCGGGTGGGGGCATTACTTTTTTTTCATAGCGGGTCCGCGGGAAGGGTTTGGGTCGGTTTCCGGGGTTTCCAAAGGGGTAATTCCGGTTTAGCTTTTGGGGTTTTCCCGGTATGGGAGGCTGCGGGACGTGACAAAGGAAATTTTGTTTTGCTGCTTTAAGGGGGTTACGGGAGGGTAGCGGGGCCGGGGTTTCCCAAGGCGTCCAGGGGGGTTTTTAGTTGCTGAGCGTTTTGGGGGCGAGCTGAGTGGGTTGCCCAAACTGGGTTTTTTTGATTTTGGCCTTTGGGTTTAAAGTTACCCTTTTCATTAGGTTCTTGGGAGCTCTCAATGGGGGAGCTGGTGCCCCCATCAAAGAGAGGGGGGGGGGTTTACGGGGCGGTTTAAATGAAAATAGAACAAGGGGGTGCGGTGAAATTTTTGCATCCGAATCAAAAACTGACCAGCCTGACGGGGGCAAGGGGTTTGGTCTTACCCGCCCGGGGTTTTTTGCGGGGGGTCCAAAGTGGCCCTTTTTGGGCCATGCAAAGGGTTTTCCTTTTGCCCGGGTACCAGTTTCACGGGCATTTTCGCCGCTTTTCAAGAAGCATTGGGGTAGACTCGCTTCTTTCCGCCACATTTTTTTCCCAAATCGGGGCCTACCAAGGCCCAATTTTTGGGGGCTAAATTTGGGGGATGTGGTGCGCAATAGGGGGGGTTGGGGTCGGCCCTTTTTGGCTATATTCCGCCCCCCAACTTGGGGGCTGGGGGGTTAAAGCCCGGTTAGGGGTCTTTTTGGGAAGGGGGGTGGTGAAAAAGGGTTTTTGGGTGTATTTTTAAAGAATTTTGGTTTTTTTTTGGGCCTTTTTCCCCTTTTTTTTTTTACCGGTTCCCCCTCCTGTCTGGTTTTTCTCCCGGGCCCTTTTCCTATGACAGGGGGTGCGGAACGAGCTGCGGCGAGCCCGAAGGGGGTCGTTTTTTTGGTTTTTCGGGGGGTTTTTGGTTGATTCAAATTGGCTGGGAAAGGGGGGTTGCTTGGG
This sequence comes from Phyllomedusa bahiana, assembly GCA_025379985.1. Lineage (NCBI taxonomy): Eukaryota > Metazoa > Chordata > Amphibia > Anura > Hylidae > Phyllomedusa > Phyllomedusa bahiana. Next base: position 5,695 of record JAODAL010069274.1, on the reverse strand, counting down.
TTTGGGGGTGGTCCTAAAGGGCCTTTCTTTTGCGCGTTGGACGAAACCCGGATTTTCGGGTCTTGCATGTGGAGGCAATATTTTTGGGGCCCTTTTTGCCCATCCGGAAACTTTTTTCAACAAAATAAAAATTTGACTTTGTTGCTTTGTGGTTTTACCTATCCATCTAGTGATTTTTTGGGTTACATAGTTTTCAGGAAATCACTCGGGGGCCCGTTCGGGGGAAAGTTTGTTCATGCGGGGATTTAAGGGTAACAAGCATTTTGGGTTTTTGGGGCCCGAAACGGAGGAGTCTTTGTTCGACATCGGGAATTTGGGATTTGGGGGAAGGTCTTTTTTTGGAGGGCTGTTTGGAGTGCACTTAACGGGGGTTTTGGCGGGGATTTTTCCCCCCGGGTTTTACAGGGGGCATCGAAGGGGATCGGGTTTGGGGGGGTTTTTGCTTTAATAGTTTCACCCAGCTCTGGGGGGCGGGGGGGGTTTCGGGGTTGGGAGGGAAATTGCCGGGGGGAGTCTTTTGGGGTTGACCCCCTTGGGGGTGGGGAAAAAAGGGAAAACCGACCTGGCGAAGGGGGGGGCCTTTTTTCCCAGGTTTGGGTTTTACCCCTGGGAAAAAATTTGGGCTGACCATCATGTATGGTTTTACCCCGGGGCCTTTGGGAATTTGGGCGGGGTTTTGGGGGTTTCCCTTTGGGGGGTTTTGGGTCGCCGGGTTGGGTTTTTGGGCTCCTAGGACCCCTGCCCCCCCGGGTTGTTTTTTGGTTACCATTGGGGGGTTGGGTCTATGGTTGCTCGGGGTTTGGACCCTAACTGGGGAAAATTAGCGGGGATAAAAGGGATTGTTTTTAAGTTTTATCATGGAAACCGTTGGGGAAACTTGGGATTTTTGGTTAAATATTTTTAAAATGTTATTTATTTTTGAATTTTTTAAAAAAAAGGGCTGTTTGGGGCCCAAATTTACCCAAATTGGGTTTGTCCGGGGGTTTAGGGGGAAAAGGGGGTCCAACAAAAAGGGTTTTGGAAAGGCATAAAAGGGCGGAAAATTTTGGGGCTTTTAACGCAGCCAAATCAAGTTCCCGGGTCATAGTCCCTCCTCTACCCCTTGACTCTTTTATATTTTACTTTAAGGGGCGGGTAGTTACATAGTTAGTACACTTGAAATAAAAACATCTGTCCACTTTTTTAAAACCCAAAGGGGTTGTATTTTACATCCAATTTTTTAGCTTCTCTTGCTAAAAGGGTTTTAAATTATCTCCCTGTGAGGCTTTTTATTGATGGGACAAAGTATGAAAAAAAAAAGGTAGGAGAATTCATGCCTTTTGGGTGACCCAGGACTGTTTTCCCTCTGCATTTTTAAGATGAGTAAAGCCCAAACCCTTTTTAAAAGGGTTTTCAACAAATCTAAACATTTAACCAACTTACTTTATACCTTACTTCCCCCAAAAGGGCCCCTAAATCCCGGGCCCAAAATTTTTTTGGAAAACAAAATTTTAAAATCAGTTTTTCTATCAAAAAATAAATTAAAAAAATTTTCCCCCAAACAGATTCCAAGGGTTTTTAGGCCACTATTAACCCTGCAGAATTTACACTATGCAGCATATTTCAGGTTAGACTCTACAATGACAAAATGTGCATTTGCTCAGTTCATGAACCTGTCTTTTTTTGAAAAAAAAGGAAGAGAAAGCCTGAAATAAAAAAATTACAAAGAAAGAGGTTTTGCTTTATCTTTAAGATTTTTGATAGGACTGACCGAAAACATGAAAGATTTATACTATCTAATAAACATTTAGAAACCAATTTGAAAAAAGGGTAGCAAAAAACAACAAATGACACAAAAAACATTTTGCTTTAACAACAGTGATCTACAAACCTCCATCTACAATAAATACGACCAAATTTAGTAATATTTACTTGATGCAAGGGTTCTCCGCTGTGAGCAAATAAAGGTTATAATGTGTATAATGAAAAATTATACAATTTTCTAACCTGCCTTCTGTTTCCTTATGGTTTTCAAGATCTCTGCTTGCTGTCATTCAATAGCAATCTTTATTGTGTACTTTAGAACATACATTTAATAGAGTACTTTGATGACAAAACCTGATGAAAACCTGTCATTGATGGAACAAATAGCATTTGACAACTACTTGGTGTAAGAGTAGCCACACTTTCCTTTTACAAGGGGCAAAAGTCTGATGTACCATATATACAACCTCTGTAGTACTGGAGCACAAGAGATAGTGGGCCTCACTTCCACCTTAAAAACAGTTTCCTAATGTCTATTCACATCTGAAATCCTCTACTACTATGATATACTATCCTACAAATAAATGTTTACTCACATAAAGCTGAAAAAACCCTGTCAAAAGTAGACTACACTCAGTCTATATAACCCTGTGGGCACATCCTATGTAAGCTTTGCTATAAAGTCCAGTCTTCCCTTTCTGGCCAAAATATGTAACCTGGGTCTGACCATACAGCTTATTTTTGAATAACTCATTAAAGAGTCTTTGCAAGATTCAGAAGAAACGTGTTTGGGATGTTAATTATTACTGGGTTTACTTGTTTTTAATAGGGTCTCTTGCAAGGTGCTAAAGGTGTTAAAAATTTAGTTTTGCAGGGTTGTTGTTACTACTGCCCTGCTGCCCCTTTAAGGGCTGTCGCAGCCTCAGATAGAGTTCTCCATGGTACTTAATGGGTTAAGCACTGGCTGGGGCGGGGGATTTAAACCTCTTTCTTTCTGTAGGTCTCTGCGTGCGATTTCTTCAGTATCCTTACTAGTTGGTTTATGCGCTTTTTTTGGATTTCTTTGGCTCTGGAATTTGGCGTATATATCTGGTACCTCTCATGTCTTCTCATTCGGTACTGCATGTCCTCCTGGTGTTATTTTGGCCCATCTGACTTTAATTGTTTTCTGTTGTGTCTGCTGCCTGTTGGTCGTTTGTTTTGTCTTCCATCTGTTTGGCATCTGTATCTCTATGAATAGCTCAGGAGGAGCTTCGGTTGTGGGGTTGCCTTTTTCAGGGCAGGTGCTCTGCTTAGGCAGGGGAAAGCCAGGGAAAAACTAGGGCATCCCTAACAGTCGCCTTTTTCTGTACTTGATCTTCAAAGGGAAAATATTTTCTCAAAAAATCTCTATTATTTTTCTCACATCACATGAGACATAGTTGCCGACAGTGAAGGAAATAAGTATTTGATCCCTTGCTGATTTTGTAAGTTTGCCCACTGACAAAGACATGGACAGTCTATAATTTTAAGGGTATGTTATTTTCATTGAATAGAATTCAAAATAAAATACAGAAAATCACATTGTATAAATTATATAAATTTATTTGTATTTTGCAGTCAGAAATAAGTATTTGATTCCCTACCAACCAATAATAGTTCTGGTTCCTACAGACCAGATACACGCTCCTAAACAACTCGTTTCCTCAATTAAAGACAGCTGTCCCTTAAATAGTCACCTTATAAAAAACTCCTGCCACAGACTCAATTAGTCAGACTCTAACCCTACAACAGGCAGGACCCAAAAAGCTTTTAAGGATGTCAGGGACAATATCATAGACCTGCACACAAAGCTGGAATGGGCTACAAAACCATAAGTAAGAAGGAGACAACTGTTGGTGCAATAGTAAGAAAATGGAAGAAATACAAAATGACTGTCAATCGACATTGATCTGAGGCAACATGCAAAATCTCACCTCGTGGGGTATCCTTGATCATGAGGAATGTTAGAGAGCCTAAAACTATGCAGGGGGAACTTGTTAATGCTCTCAAGACAGCTGGGATCACAGTCACCAAGAAAACCATTTGTAACATATTATGCCGTAATGGTTTAAAATCCTGCAGTGCCCGCAAGGTCCCCCTGCTCAAGAAGGCACATGTGCAGGCCCGTTTGAAGTTTGCCAATTAACACCTAGATAATTCTGTGAGTTGTTGGGAGAAGGTGCTGTGGTCAGATGAGACCAAAATTGAGCTTTTTGCCATCAACTCAACTCGCCATGTTTGGAGGAAGAGAAATGCTGCCTATGACCCAAAGAACACCATTCCCACTGTCAAGCATGAAGGTGGAAACATTATTTTTGGGGGGTGTTTCTCTGCTAAGGACACAGGAAATTACTCACCACATTCACGGGGCAAATGGAGGGAGCCATTTACCGTAAAATTTCTAGTGAAAACCCCCCTTTCCCCTTCCCCGGGATATTAAAAATGGGTCGGGCTGGTCTTCCCCAAGACAATGACCCAAAACATCAGCCAACCCCAACAAAGGGGTTTGGCCCCTCAAAAAAAAACAAAAAGTCAGGGATTTTCCTACCGTTCCGAAATAAATCCCATAAAAATTTATGAAAAGTTAAAGGGCCAGCCTAAAAAATTTTAGAAGATTTAGAGATAACTCAAAGAGGAGTTCCCAAAATTCCTCCGCATGGGCGCAAGCACATTATCACTACAAAAAATGTCGATTTCTTTCTTCCAACAAGGGTTTTTCCAAAAGTTTAATCCCTTTGTTTTGCCAGGGGGATCAAATATTTTTCCCTTTCACTGTATTTTTTATTTTTATCTCTCCAGTTAAAATTACCTAATTTTAAATTAAAGACTTTTCCGTCCTGTCATAGCAGCTTACTCAATCAGAAAGGTTTCAAAACTTTTTTCCTTCACTTATTTTCAGACTAAATTTCCCAAATTTAAAAGTACCTCGGGATATAAGGGAACTATTCATATTAGTACAACTTGGACACCAAAGGGCCCCAATAATCACTTAATACCATGACACAAGAATGTTTAACGGGGTAATAGCAATTCCTTGCAACATATCACCTGTATTCTTTTGACTTACTGTTTTATCCATTTTTTCTTATATTAATTACATTTTAAATGGTTTTTTTTCAACAAAAAGATTTAAAATATCCATTTACCCACTTTGCAACCACAAAAAATTTAATAATGTGTGTCAAGCAGGTCGTTATACCCAGCGGTGAAGTTCCAGGGATTTCAGTGTGGCCAATCCTACAGTGCATTCCAGCCTTTCCATACAACTAAATTTAAGCAGGAGAACTACAAAGTATGTGCCACCGATGTCCTGGAACTTGGTGGGGGAAAGTCATCAATTCTTGGTCAGTAATAATAGATTGCTGACATTTGGTAGTTAATTAGCGCCCTCCTGGGTTTTCTGGAACGGCTGTCATGTTGGGTGGGAGGCTGTTTCCATGTTCCCGAACCAGGTTTTACTGGGTCTCTGAAGGCCTGCAAAGGTGACTGAAACAAACCTGTATGCCTGTAAAAGGAATGTAAAAAAAATGGGGCTGTATGAAAAATTTTTGTTTTTTTTTATTATGCTCAATAAACCATTTTTTTGAATTTTAAACAGCGTTTTTCGCCCCAATGCAGGTATTTTTGTTCCTTTATTCCTTTCATTTTAAAAAAAAACCCCTTTTTTTTTGCATCCCAAAACCGCTTTTGCCTTATATGTTAATTGCTGTCTTTTTTCGGGATGTTAATTGTGAATATGGGCTGCAACCCCCACATTTGTCCTTGTGTATTTTTATAATTGCTGTCTTTTTTGGTATTAATGCATGTTTTTTCCCCAAACTCTGTCCCGAATAAAAACCGAAAGTGGAATTTAAACAAATTCGTTAAAAAATTCCCCGGAATGGGCCAAGGGGTAGAAACCCTTTTTTTAATATCTAGCTTTTAAAAAAAA
>JAODAL010069273.1:0-16427 GCA_025379985.1 Phyllomedusa bahiana | reverse complement strand
TTTTATACCTCAGTGCTGCTGCGGGGCTGTTGCCGGCCTCCACACTGTGTCATTGGCCACACTCTGACCTCGCTGTTGCTGCCGTCACCTTCCACTCTCTGTCATTGTGCCACTTACTATGCCATTGGCTGTTCCGGCCCTCCCCATAATGTCATTGTGCCACAGTCTGACCTCATGCTGGCTGCTGCTCCGGGTGACCTCCACACTCTGTCATTGTGCCACTCTGGGGCCCTTACTACTGTTTTGCCAAATCCAGAATGTCATTGTGCCACATGTCTGACCTCATGCTGCTAGCTGGGGCTGCTGCCGTGACCTCCGACTCTCTGTCATTGTGCCACTCTGTGGCCTACTCCCTGTTTTTGCCACCTCCAGAATGTCTTTTGTGCCACTGTCTGACCTCATGCTGCTGCTGTGGCTGCTGCCGTGACCTCCGACTCTCTGTCATTAGTGCCACTCTGTGGCCTACTCCTGTTTTTGCACCTCCAGAATGTCATTGGGGCCACTGCCTGACCTCATGCTGCTGCTGTGGCTGCTGTCGTGACCTCCACTCTCTGTCATTGTGCCACTTTGTGGCCTACTCCTGTTTTTGCCACCTCCAGAATGTCATTGTGCCACTCTCTGACCTCATGCTGCTGTGGCTTCTGCCGTCACCTCCACACTCTGTCACTGATGTTGCCAACTGAGCTCTTAGCTTGTTTTTTTCCAGCTTTCGCTGCCATGACTTGAGCTGATTTTTAACGCGATTCGTCCCGAAGCAATTCGGACCGAAACAAATTTTGTCGGAAAATTCAGCCAAGTCACCCAATCGAATTTTTGCGAAATTCGCCCATCTCTACATATTAGAAAGTATCCAACGAGCCTGCTATCCTTGTACTTATATAAATCTACAAAGTAAGATGGTGTCCAGGTATTTGTATTTGTTATTGTGCTCAGCCTCTTCACTCACTGTAGCACATGTGTATACCTATCCAGCTATCTCAGCAGTACACAAAAATATTTCACATTGCTTTATGTCGACAAACTTACTTGAATACAATATGGTTGTTTTAGATCCCAGACTATTGGATACTGTTAAATTTGAGTTTTGTAAAATGAAAAGGCACACTCCAATACACAACTGCTATTGACATTCCATTTTAGCATACTTTGAAATAGGGCAAATGCTTTCCCAAATGATTTTTCTGCCTTAACAATAGTTTGAGTAATACCTCAATATGACTAGTTATTTCACAATGATTTCTTCCTATCTGCCAGTTGCTTGATGATTTATTATAGTCCTTTGTCAATGAAATTTCTTTTGCAACAGTCTGGATATATGTTTTGAATCAAATATTTTAATTGTGACTTCAAAAGAGTATACAATGGAAAGGATATAAAATTGTGTTTTATGTGCTGGCAAATTTCTGCAACATTTAAGCTACTTTTTAAGCATAATTTTTGCTTGAAGTGGAAATGTTATATATTTAATTCAGCCTTGTGGAAGTACCTCTACAGTTATATAAAGGGAAAAAAGATTTTTGTTTTTTAACATATTTTTCTCACACAGAATTGTTTTTGTTACTGTTTACATTGTGTGTAAAATGTCCTCTGTCCACAACATATTCTAATCCATAATGCACAAGATAAATGTAATCATAACATATTTTATATTTATTTTCTATGTATAATTTTAATAGGTCATTGCACATACATTATTCTACATGGCTAGAAATCGGTCATTGATCGAGAGATTTACTCTGATTGTGTTGGGAAGGAGTTTATTCCCAACATACTTTTTTGTAGCATTTTTTGTGAATCGTAAACCGTTTTTATACAAAACTACATATTATTTTATTAATGAAAATGTCATTTTTTTACATTCTAATTATTAAAATTCTATAATTCTATAAAACACCAGTGGGGTCAAAATAATCATGCCATCTCTAGAGTACTTTTTTGAGAAGTGCAGATTCTAAAATGTGGTCTATGGAGTGTTGTTTTTTATGGATTGATATGTCAAGAACTCTACAAACCTGAAATGGTGCCTGAAAAACATCCTTATAAAATAGAGGCCCGGAAATCCAGTAAGTCCTCATTTCAGAGGTAGATGTTTGAGTTACACAAGGGCCACATATGGGATGTTTATGAAAACTACAGAACTAGAGTTATAAATGATGAGTTTTTTTTCCGTAAACATTTGCTGTGATATAGATAAATGGACTTGAATAGAGAATTTGAAAAAAAAATATTCGTTTTTAAATTTGACCTCCACTTTGCTTTACATCTTGTAAAAAACACCTAAAGGGTTTACAAACTTCATAAATGCAGCTTTGAATAGTTTTAAGGCTACAGCGTTAAATTGGGGTCACCTATGGGGGAGTTCTAATATATAGAGCACTCAAAGCCACCTAAAGTCTTCATTGGCTCCTAAATAAATAGGGTTCAGAAATGTAAAATGTAAAACATTGCTGATCTATAGGTCATAGTGATTACTTTAAGTTCATATATACTGGGTATAAAGACATATGATTACATTAATTAGGTTATTCTTGTTAAATTGTCTGATATGACTGTCATGGCTAGCTGCAAGCACCCGCTGCGGGCGTGCCCATATATTTCCTTACCGTGACTGACATCTACTCTTAGTAGTTGCTACTCAGCGCCTAGCTATTCTATTTTGTTGCTCTCCGGCACTGGCTTTTTGTCTATTCTTACCCACTTACGACTGTACTATTACTGTCCTGACCTCCAGCCTATAACCTGACGACCATTGTATAGTGCCTGCCATGACCTTCTGCTTGTAACCCAATCATGTGTCTTACTAACCCTTCCGTACCTCACCAGCCATTGCCACAAGTGACCACATCAAGAGTAGCAACCTGGGAGTTCCCTGTAGTCTTGTCCAACCACTTGTGGGGGTTGAAAGTGAAGACCTGGGGCTCCTAAGACTCTGTTCCTCTGCAATGATGTCATTTAGTGCAGTGTCATAAGGATGTATATGCCTTTAACTGTGGACTGATTATATGGAGTTTACTAATTTTATTTGTTACTTTGATTTTAAGACCTAAGAAATGTAATCAAGAAATACAGTATAGCCATGTGCATTTAAAATAGATTCTTATAGAGAAGTCATTATGTCCCAAAAAAGAATCTCTTTGTTAGTTCAGGGCCATGGGTCATATTTTTTCCATGTGGTGATTGCCCTGCATGTCATAACATGATGCGTGATATTACTTTCCAGTCTACATCGAAGGATCATATCTTTAACGTTTTGGAATATATTTTGTGTAGCTCTAGCAAAGTTATACATCTTGTGACCTATGGCTGTCCAAAAAGATATGTTGGTCTGACAACTAGAGAACTACGTATAAGAAGACGCGAACACGTGAGAGACATTTAGGTTGCTAAACATTGCTAAACACTATCCCCAAACACTTTCTCCAGTTCCATAACTGCAATTAAGGCTCATTTAGAGTGATAGGAATTGATCACCTCCATTGCTGGATTCGTGGTGGAAAGGTGAAGCAACTATTAGAGCAAAAAGAATGCAAATGAATTATTACCCAGAATAAAACATCAACAATTGGGTTGAACGAAAAATTGGGCTTTGCATCATTTCTCTGAATTCTCCCCATGTTGATTTTAACCCCTTAAGGACTTGGCGTTTTTTTGTTGTTGACACGTTCGTTTTTCCCTCCTCGCATTCCCAGAGCCATAACTTTTTTATTTATTCACCTACATAGACATATAAGGGCTTTTATTTTGCAGGACAGGATGTACTTTCTAATGGTGTTATTCACTGTACTATAGAATATACTGGGAAAAAAATTACAAGTGGGACAAATTATGAAAAAAACTTATTTTCGCCATGATTGCGGGTGTTTTGCTTTTACGGCGTTCAATCTCCGGTCAATATAATGTGTTATCTGTATTCTACAGGTTGATATGCATCCGACAATACCAAACATGTAGGGATTCCGTTATGTTTTGATACCGTAAAAAAATTCCAAACTCTTTCTATTTTTGAAATTTGCGACGCGGAGACAGTTTGTGCGACCAATGACTTTTTGCACTAACACCTACGGACATCAGTGAGGGTGCATTTTTTTGCGGGCTGAAGTGAACTTTTTATCGCTAGCAGTTTGGAATGAAAGTAAACTTTTTTGATAACTTTTATTACATTTTTTAAGCACTTAAAAAAATCAAAAAAACCAAATTTTGGCTTTTTGGATTTTTTTTTTTCTACGGTTTCGGGGCAAAAACGGGATAAATTATGTTATAATTTTTAAGATCGGGATTTTTTCAACGCGGCGATACCAAATATGGTAACTTTTTTTTTATTTGTTTATTGTTTTTATTTGAAAATTTGGGAAAAGGGGGTGATTTGAACTTTTCAATTTTTTTTTTGTACTTTAAAAACTTTTTTTTTTTTAAATTTTTTTTACTTTAAAAATTGAGTCCACCAATGGGTTTAAACCCACAAAGGTTTGGCTCAAATTTTAAATTTACAGTCAAAGGGGGAAAGGGCATAATAAGGGGCCTTTAACGAAACCAAGATGGGGTTTCCCCCACTTCCTGGGGCGGACGGAAGGGGGGCAATCGGGACAGGGGAAAGTGACGGGAGCCTTCACAACCCTCCCCCCTTCCCCAGGGCCGGGAAAGGGGGTTTGCGGGGAGCTAGGGCTGCCGATCACCCTGCCCATTTCCGAGCTGAAATTTGGCCGGGTGTTAAAAAACCGAATTGGCCGCAACACCCGGCGTCGGTGTGGGGGGGGGGGGTCCCCGGAGGGGATCTCACTGGCAAAAGCCCCTTAGCGACCTTTGGGACACCCCATATTTTTTTCCGGGGTTCCGGGTTAAAAGGGGTTTTAAAAACCTTGGATTTTTTTTTTTTTTGATGTTTAAGTTTATTATTTTAATTTTGCTTTATATCCCCGGTTCGGTTTTTATGTTTCCTGTCGGGGACCGGGTCAGGGACCCCCACAAAAACCCCTTTTCCCCGGGGGGGGGGGGGGGGGGGGGGGGGCCCCCCCAAGTGGGGTTCCGGGGACACTGGTCCCCAGCCTCTGTCCCGGGGCCTTTTGGGGGAACCCGACCCTTAAAAGGCCACCCCCAAACCAAAGACTAGTGACTACACTGAGAAAAAGTGCAGGACAGCCCCAAAACAAACAAACACATAACAAGTAAAGGTAGTAAAGGGGGGTTTCCAAGTGGGTTAAAAGAAGGGGGAAAGGCGAGGAAACAAAAGCTTTGGGGGAAAGGGGGTAAACGGAAATCCCAAAGGGAAAAAAAGGTCAATCCCCATAGGGGGGCGTAGAATAAAGGAATCACTGAGAGAAAGATTTAGTAGGAAAAAGCACAACAGGGTCAGTTTAACAAAAAAGGATAAACAGTAAAGGACCGCTACTACGGGCAAAAAACCTCAAAGGGCGGCAAGGATGGTAGGTAGGGGAAACTCCTTATCGGGGAAACCCAATGAGAAAACAAACCGATTTATAGGGGGGATAGAACACAAGACCAATGGGAAAAAAGGGACTGTCAATAAAAAAGATAAACCAGAACCCGGGTTTAAACTATGGAGTGCTGGATGATTCCTAAAACCAAAGGATGTCGGCCAAGGAATAAAAAAAGGGGAATGAAAGAGAAAAAAAACCCAAAGTTCACAACTAGTGAAAGCATTATTTCATAAACCAAACATTTTTACTTCGCACCGGGCCGTGACTCAATTTTAGAGCACACAGCTGAGGGCCCGGGTGGGGGCATGAAATGAACCCTCGGGCGGGTCCCCTACTTACAACGTTCCGATTTAAAAAATACGCCCCTAGTTTAAAAACCCGGAGATTTAAATTGGGCATGGGCTGACATTAAACCCAAACGATTCACGCCCCATAAAAAACCCAAAGGGGCGGGCTTTTCCACACTGCACAGACAAAACAAAAACGTTGGGGGGTAAAATTTTTTTTTTAAAAAAGGGCAAAACCCCGGCAAAACAAATGTAAAAACCCGTTCCCTGCACAAATCCAAAACAAACAAAAAAAAAAGGAATTACATTTAATAAATATACTTTTTTCCCGTTTTTAACAAAAAAAATTTTCAATTTAAAAAGAACAAACCTACATTTCCCTATCCCTTTAAGTAACCCAGGGAATGCCTGTATTGAGAACTAACCTTGGGAAAAGCTGGCTCTTGTAATTTTAAACCTTAAAATTTTTTTAAATTTTGTTGTGATATAAAAACCCGAAATTTCCCTTTGACACTTCATGTAAAATTTCCATTATTAACATTTTTGGTTTTTTAATTATTATGCACATTGTGCATTTTCCCATCATTTTTATTCAATAAATTATTTTACACATGGGCACTTACCCCATTTTTTCCCTTTAGGCAATTAGTAATTTATATTTTCTAGGTCTTTTAACGATTATGTTTTGGCGAAAATAATGGGTTTCTATGCAGGCATTATCTGAGAGGAGGCAGGCTTTTTAAACCTGGTCGTTTTTGTTTTCGTGGGGGGGCCGCTCAAAGGCCCCCGGGTTTCCTTTGCCCTTCCGCTCCAGGGTTCATGTAACTTTTTGATGCATGACTGCAAGTGTCTAGTCTGACTCATGGGGCTTGGGAGAAAAATGACTGAGGGAATAGGGTAGGGTCCCCCCTCCCTTTTGGGGGCGGCCCCCGCGCGCCAATTATATCCGATGTTTTTTGAGGCCAAACAGTAAAAAGATTTTAAAAAAATATGTTAGTAAAATAAAATTTGGTCTGGGAGTATTACTTGTCCTGTAAAAAAGCAAGTGAGGGAAAAAATTATTTGGAATGGGGGCCAGCAGTGGCAAAAACTCCCCCCTCCACTATGGGTAAATTATATTTTACTTAATTATAGCCTTGAAATACTTTCGGACTTTATATTAAAAATTTGTATTTTTCCTTTTGAAATTTGGGGTTTTGGCCCAAAGGGGTATGGCAGAGTAAAATTGGGGTCTGTCTAGGATTTTTCCTGCCAATAATTGTTTTTGGGGCATTTTTAGGGAAATTTTTTTTTTTTGGTACTTTAAATTTTGGGGATTTTTTTTCTGCGCTTACATTAATTGGGCCATTTAGGGGTATTAATTCCCCCATTTTTTAAAATCCCCCTGAAAGGGCAGCATTTACTATTTCAAAGATAGATGTATGTAATCAAATAACGTCCTTTTAAAATGCAACAGCTTCTTTTTTTGGTTCCCCCTTTCTTTTTTTGTATCCCCGTATATACCGAGTATAAGCTGATTTTTCAGCAAAAAAAAATTTTGCTGAAAAATCCCCCGGCTTATACCAAAACCCACAGACAGCGTGCCGGAATGCGGCCCCCCGCCCCCCCCCCTTGGGGGGGAAAGGCCCCGGCATGACCCGGCATGCGGTGGGGGCCCGGAGGCATGTTTCACCGGGGGGGAGGGGGACGGGAATGATTTCCCGGGGGCGTGGAGGAGCTTTTTTTTTAAATGCCGCCCCCCCGCCCGGGAAAAAGGCATGGGGCCGGGCACGTGAGGAGCGGGCCCTTTTGCCCGCCCGGGGAGGGTTCTATGGGAAGGAGAGCTTTGGGGGGAAAATTTCATCATGGTAGCCGTGGGGCTTGGGGGTTCTTAAATTTTTAAAAAAATCAAAAAGGGGGTGAGGGAGCCCCTTCGGGTTAGGAATTCCCTCAGGGTAACTAGGGCCCAACCCCGGGCCAAAAGGGGGGCTTCTTTGGGGGGGTTTTATCCCTAAGAAAAAATTTTGGTTTTGGGGCCATAGAGAAATGGTTTCGGGACACCCCAGCCAGTGGGAAAGGGCGGGGGTTTAAGGGGTTTTTTTTCCCCCCTTTGGGGGTTTTTGGTCGCGGGGTGGGGTTTAGCCCCAAGGGAACCCCCCGGGGCCCCCCTTTTTTGGGTTGTGGGGGTTTGGAAAATTTAAGAGGGTTTTTGGCCCCGCTGTTTTTCTGGCCTGCCATTTTTTAAATTTTAATAATAATTTAAATATTTGAGGCCCCCGGGTTATGGAAAAATTTTTGGGTAGGGGTTTTTTGGGCATTATATAAAAATATACCGGGAAAAAAAATTTTCTTTTAAAAATTTAAAATTTGGTTGTAAATATTTTTATTTTGTATTGTTAATAAAACGGCTGCGGGGGCAAATTTAACCCAAAAAAGGCGGGGTGGTGTTTTGTTTTTTAAATTGGGTTTGGGGCCGCAAAAGGGGGCATTTTGGGGGGATGGGGAAAGGTGGTGGGGTTTAAAAAGGGTGGGATCCCATTTTAACTCAGTGTTGCCCTGGGGGTCAAGGTGGGGCCCGGCCTCCGGGCCCCGGGGCAAATGGCCCAAGCACTCGGGGAGCGCATAAACTGAAGGCCGAGTCAGTTTGCAGCAAAACGGGGCCCACGGGCCGGGGCCCGGGGGGGGGGTCCCCCCGGGGGGTTCGCGTTTCTTTTTCCCCTTTTATGCGACTCCCCCGGGGAGCGCATAAAAAGGGGAAGTTTAAACACTTCGGGGGCAGAGAGCGGCATCCCTACACCCAGTAAACCCTCCGGACAGCCCAAGCAGCGGGTTTTCAAGGTAAGTTTTTTTTTTTTTTTAAAAAACCCCTTTATACCTGGGCCTATAACCGGGGCCTTTAAAACCCTGCCTAAAACCGTGCCTATACCTGCCCTAAAAAGAGGACATAACCTGCAAAACCCTGCCTATCCCCGGCCTTAAAAGACATACACCTGCCTATAGAACATATACTTCCCCTATACCCTGCCTATAGAGACAAACACCTGCCTTTTACCCCCCCTAAAACTGCCTATAGAGACAAAACACCTGCCTTTTAACCCTCCCTATACCTCCTATAGACAAACACCTTGCCTAAAACCCGCCTATACCCCCCTATAAAAAACATACCCCTTTACCTAAAACCCGGGGCCTATTCCCTTGCCTAAAAGGACATAAACCTGCCTATAGAGACAAAATACTTGCCATAACCCCCAATACCTGCCTATATGAGACAAAAACACCCTTCCCTATAAGGACATATACCTGCCAAAACCCTCCCTAAAAGGACAAAACATTTTCCCTAGGGGGACATATACCTCCTAAAACCTGGCCAAAGTGGGGACCTATACCTAGGGGGGAAAATAAAACGCCTATCCCTTTGCCTATAGGGACATATACAAGGGCCCCTTACATATATATGGGGGATATTAAACTGCCTAAAACCCCAAAACCCAAAGGGGTAAAAATTTAAAAACTCCCTTTAAACCGGGCCAAAGGGGGGAACTTTTAAACTCCCCTTGTTTTTTTTATTGGTAATCCTTTTTTTTTTTTTTAAAATTACCATACCGCTACTTTTTCCCCCCTGGGCCCTTAAAAACTCGATAAAATAATTTTTTCCCTTTTTTTTGTGGCAAAAGTAGGTCCTGGGGTTTATACTAAAGGTTGGCTTATACTCGACTAATACGGGAAATTTTAATTTTTTTTTGTGGGGAAATGAGATTTTTTTTTTTGTTTTTAAATAAAAAAAAATTTTTTTTTTTTTTTTTTTTTTTTTTTTTTTTTTTAAAATTTACAACAGGGGCTAAAAGGTTTTTTTTTATGTGAAACATTTAAAATAGGTTTTTTGGGGCAAAAATCTTTCATCTAAGTGTAAGTTTTAAAATTGCAAAGCATCTAGGGATGGCAAATATAGCTTAGCTGGAGAAAAAAGACTACAGTATGCAACAAAAAGTCAAAAATTTAAAAGAGTTTTCTCACAAACCAAATAAAAAAATCATTGGGGGCCCTCAAAAAGGGGGGTCCAAAAAAAGTTTGGGGTCCTCTGTTATTTTGCCCTTGATTTTTGGGTTTTCCACTAGTGTTGAGCGTTTAAAATTGGGCTATCGACATTGGTCGATGGTCAAAAAAATTTTTGGGCCTTTCTTTCGACAAGATATTCGATGGTCAAAAGGGGATAAGATGATCCCCCCAAAACCCAAATTAAAGTCTAGGGGGAGCAAAAAAACCCCTTAAATTCTAAACCCAAACTGGGTTTGGAAAATTTGGGAAATTTAAAAATTCCACAACAGTCAAATGGTTTATTTCTACATCTTGGGGCAACACACTTAGGTTATAAAAGCCACAAAAAAAGAATCAAAAAACCATTAAACTATCCCTGTCTTGTCCCAAACGGGCATGCCCCTTTAAAACCCGCATAAACCCCAAAAATTTAAAAAGTGCCAGAAGAAGTTTATTTGAACCATCTTTTTAAATTTAAAAAATTGGACATTGACTACCCCCTGTCCTGGAACCCCCAAAGCTGACCCCCAAACCTCAGACCCCCAGATTAAAAAAGTGCCGGAAAAAAAAGTTTTTTAAACCCCACCTTTTTAATTTTAAAATGGACTTTGGACAAAATTCCCGCCCTTAAACCACACATGGGGCCCCCAAACCCTGCAGACCCCAGAAAAAAAAGTCCCGGGAAAAAAAAGGGTTTTTTCAAACACCTTTTTTAGTTTCACTGGACATTGACAAAAACCTGTCCTGGGCCCCCAGCATGAGCCCCAAACCTCTCCCCCCAGATTAAAAAGTCCCCGGAAAAAGAAGTCTTTAAACCCCCATTTAATTTTTCAGGGGATATGGGACTATCCCTGTCCTGACCCAAAGCATGCCCCCCAAACCTGCATGCCCCCAAAATTAAAAAAGTCCCGGAAAAAAAGGAGTTTTCAACCACCTTTTTAGTTTCCTGGACTTGACTATACCTTTTCCCTGGGCCACACATGACCCCCAAAAACCTGCATGACCCCCCGGGATTAAAAAGTGCCGGAAAAAAAAGTCTTTAAACCCAAACATTTAAGTTTCATGGCATAGATATCCCTGTCCGGGAGCCACACCCATAAAGCCCCAAACCTGCATCCCCAGATTAAAAAGTGTGGGAAAAAAAAAAAAAAAGGAGTTTTAAACCCAAAACCATTTTAGTTTCACTAGACTTGGGACTTTTAAATGTCCTAGCCCAGCATACCCCCAAACCTGCATGCCCCCCCAATTTTAAAAAATCCCGGGAAAAAAAAGTCTTTAAAACCAAACCATTTTAATTTTCCACTGGAATGACTTAACCCCTGCCCTGGCCACAAAAATGAGCCCCAAACCTGCTTTTGGCCCCCAAAGTTTAAAAAAGGGTCCCGGAAAAAAGGGAGTCTTTAAACCCAAACCATTTTTTTTTCACTGGACTTTGACTTTTAAACCTGTCCAGGGCCAAAACATAAAGCCCCAAACCTGCATGACCCCCAGTTTAAAAAAGGGTGCCCGGAAAAAAGGAGTCTTTGAACCACCATTTAGTTTAAAACGGCGTTGAATTTTCCCTGTCCGGGGGCCAAACAGCATGACCCCAAAAACCTGCATGACCCCAGTTTAAAAAAGTGAGGGAAAAAAAAGGAGTCTTTAAACCCACCTTTTTAGTTTCACGGGACTTATACTGCCCCTGCCTGGGTAGCGTTTTTGCCCCTCGGGTATGGGGTGCGGCCCAATTTTGAGCTTCATTTGGGAAAATTTACTGGGGGGTTCCCGTCCTGTTACCCCCAGGTCCCCTTTTTTTTGGAAATTTTTTTTCCCTCATTTTAATAAACGTCCCTGGGGGAAAATTGTCGCTGTACTTTGTTCTCTGCCGTGATCCAATCCAGTCCTCTGAATAACCTAAATCTGGCCCAAGTTTTCCTGTACCCCCCTTGTAAAAATTCAGGGGAATTTTTTTACCAGAAATTTTTTTACATGCAAGTTTTTTAGAAAGTTTTAATTCTTAAAAACAATTTTTTTAAAATAGGAGGGAAAAATTTCCCACCAGGGGTCTTTTTTTTCTCTTTTTTTAAATTGTATTAAGGGGTTTGTTAAATACGGGGATTGATAGCTATGTTAAAGATCTTGCAAAAACAATTTTCATTTTGCAATTGTGCCCCTTTAACAGTGTCCTACCTATTCCTGTTTCTGACAGCCCCAATCACCCTTTGGCCATTTTTGGGACAATTGTGAAGAACAAATGTCGGGTTAGAAAAAAAATTTTTTTAAATGGGACCTGTAGAATTAGCTGCATGTCCAGAAAAACCCCCCCAAAAAATTCAAAGCAGGGACCCCTTGCCATTTTTGGACAATTTTTGAAGAACAAATGTCTGTTAAAAAAAACTTTTTATTAAAATGGGAAACCTTTTTGGGTATGGGCGAAATGCACGGGCAAAATGCCCCAAAAATTCAAAGCATGCCCCTTGAGCCACTTTGGACAATTTTTAAGAACAAATGTCGTTAAAAACAAAAATTTTTTAGAATGGGGACCTGAAATTTTGCGTTTTTCAAAGCAGAATGCCCCCCCAAAAAAATTATAAAAAATGATTCTCAGCCCACTTTTAAAAATTGTGGGGGGAGTAATGCCACAAAAAAGGGGCCAAAATTTCTTTTTCCCAAAGGACCATGTTTTTTGCTGTTTTCTAAAAAGCAACGGGGCCCCCAAAAAAATTTTTATAAATATGACTTTCAGCCATTTAAAAAAATTGGATGGAAATGCCACTTAAAAGGGCCACTTTTCTTTTTCCAAAAGGCCCCATGATTATTGCTGTATTCACGCAACATAAACCCAAAAAAAATTATAAATATGCTTCTCCCCATTTTTAAAAAAATTGTGAGGGAAAAAATCCCCATTTAAAAAAAGCCACATTTTTTTTCCCCAAAGGGGACCTTGATTATTGCTGAAATCTCACGCAACATGACCCCAAAAATTATAAAAATGATTTTTCTCAGCCACTTTTTAAAAATTGTGATGGAAAAATGCCACTTAAAAGGGCCACATTTCTTTTCCCAAAGGACCATAATTAAAAGCGGGTAACTCACAGCAACATGACCTCAAAACCATTGAAAAATTTGCGAAAAACTTCAAAAGTTTAAATTTGAGTAAATAAAATTTCGGTGTTGTCATAAAAACCTTGCGGGTCTTTTACAGTCTCCTCAAAAAAGCAAAACCAGAAAAAATAAAACTTTTGGGGAAAAGAGAATAAAAATTGCAGTAAAAAAAATTAAACAAATTTTTAAAAAAAAATTTTCCCAAAAAAAACCATTTTGTTTTAAGAGGAAAGGGGAGTAACCTGCAACTAAACCGGGGACCTTCCCGGGAATTGGGGCCAAAACATCAAACAAGGGTCCATGCCTGATTCATCCCTTTATGAAAGTCAAACGATTTCCCCATTATCTGTGGAAGCTGGGTGGTTTGTCTGTAAGACTCCTCCAGCTGTGCTGAAGGTCTGCTCAGATATGACCTGGCTGCTGGGCAGGGAAAAACCCCCTCTATGGCGTGGCGAGCGAGCTGGGCCATTTGTTCCCTTTTGGATACCCAGAAGTCTTTTGGGTCCCCGGCACATCCAAAAAAAAATCGGTGGGGTTTAGACGCAGATGTCGTGCACCATGATTTAAGGATCTCTTTTGGGGTTTTGGGTGTGTGCCCCCGCAAATTTCAAAACGTTGGGGAGGTGGGAAAAAAAGATTGCCAGAAGGGCACCCATTACTTCTCCCCCTTGCCCGCGCTGCTGCTAACCCCCTTCTTGGCACTTACTGCTGTCACCTTTGTGATGTTGTTCCCCGTGAATTTGGGGAAGTTTAAGCAAAACGCAAAAAAGATGTCCAGTTGATCAATCAGCAAGGTCTCCATTTCCCGCAATTTTTCCCCTCTATTTGGTTTGGTTTGGAAAAGGAAAAATGGTGGTTTTTTGGTTTTTTTAAGGGGGTTTCCCGGAGGGTGGCCACCCCCGTAACTGTTTTTTTCATTTTGATGGGCTTAATGCGAGGATCATGTTGGGGGGAAAATTGGGGCATCCAAGCACTCATGGGGAGGATGGAGCCTTGATTTCCCAATCCCCCTGGGTCGAGGGGCACTAGCAAACTGATCTTCCTCATCTTCCCCCACCCCTCAAATTTGCCCCCCAACCTCTTTCCCCAAAGGAGGGACGTCGGTTTAAAGTTTGGGGGTCCCAAAATAAAACTCCTCCTCCCCCTCCGCTTCCTCCCGGGACAGTCAAAACAGCCCCGACTTGCCCCGAGGTTTATACACCCGAGAGTTATGCCTGCCCTTGGGATAGCCCCGGACCCCAAAAAAAATGCCTAATGAAGACCATAAAATTGAGAAAAAAATCGGGTCTTGTGGATTCGACGGGGGAGAAAGGCTCCTTTTTTTTGGGATCTGTGTCCGTCTCCTCCCCCGTTGCTGCGGGACCCCGTTGTTTAGGGGGGTGTCCAACCCATCGTTCCAGAACTAAGATCACCCCCAAAAGCTCATGCTGGCCCCCCCCCCCCCGGGGTGCCCCCACAGACCCTTTTGGTGGGTTCTTCAAAACGGGAAGGGAAAATTGCAGTGCTTTTTTCACCTGCCTCCCCCCTCTCGGGGGGCTCAACACCCCCAGTCCCACCGCCTTGTCAGGGCCCTGTGTCCTTCGTACTCGTTAAAGGCATTTTCGTGTTTTCCACAATCGCTGGACATGTGGGGGGTGGAATTCCAAACGTGTTGCCCCGCAACAATGAGACGGGTTTGGGGAGGCCGAGCTGACGCTGCAAAAAGCAGCCCGGGGGACGAAGCAGGGGCGAAACGGCGGAAAATGTGAATTAGACTTCCCAAAACCTTCCCAACAGGTGCCCCGACCCCGGGGAGCTCTTTTTGAAAATTTTGGACACAAGGTTCATGAATTTTGCCCCGGCAAGGGGTGTGCTTTCCCGCCTACCGATCTTAAGGGTGGCCCCGCAGAAATTTTGGGGCCCTTTATCGCACACCACCCCTTCTGGCACAAGGTTTTTTGTCCCCAGCCAAACCTCGGGGCTCCCTTGGGGGGGCAGTCCACAGCCCTGAAACCCTTTTTGTGGATGGTCTCCCCAAAAACAGATTAAAATTTTAACCGGCTGGTTTCCCCCTTGGGGCCCCTTTATGCCCCAAGGGCCTTGGGGGAAAAAAAACCCTGCACCATCCCCTGGGGGTTTTGAAAAGCGTGCGGGTGAGCCCGAGAGTCAAACCCCACCCCCGAAACATCCACCCAGCTACCCAGTGAGCTTGGGCACAGAAATATGCGGGGCCCTTTGGGCCCTGTCTTATAGCCAGTGTCGGTGGTTTAGATGGGGCTTTTTTGGGAAAAGTTTCGAAAAACGCGCTTGAAATTTTTTGTGATTCGGGCTGGCCAGGGGAGGGACCTTTCTTTTACAAAGAAAGCCTGCTTTGGGATTTGGGATTGGGGGCAGGGAAGGGCCATGACGTGGGGAATCCCTCTGTGTCCACCAGACGGAAAGGCAACATCTTTTAAAGGCCAAAAACCTGGCATTTCCGGGAAAATTTAGGCCCTTTTTGGGTTTTTGGGGTGGTTTGGGTTTTAAAGGGGTTTTTTTTCTGCTTTCCCCAAAACCCGGAAAACGAAAGGTAAACTGTAGGGCTGGGGTCAGGTCGTCAAAATGGCGGAAAGGGGAAGGGGAGGTTTCTCTGGTGGTGCTGGGGTACTCGGGGGGGGATGGTGGAGGGTGAAGGGAGGGTGAAACCCTTTATCCCTGATCTGAGAGGGCAAAGGGCAGTGAGGAATTTCTTTGTGATGGGGGGGGGGAGGGGGAGGGGGGGGGTTGGGGGGGGGGGGGAAAAAGAGGGTGTGACAGTGGGTTTGGGGGGCCCCGGGATCGGGCTGGCTTTTTTTGGGAAGGTTCCAACCCATTTCAAAATAGCATTCGCTGCATGTGACCCAGGGCATGTTGGTGGTGGTTAACCCCCCTAATTTTTTGCCTCTACTTATGTGTTTAAAGGCAAAAGGCGGGATTTAAAATTGGACCCTCGCTGGGGTGAATCGAGGCTTGCTAAAAAAAATGGCCCAGGTTTAGAGGGCCTGGACCTTTTTGACGGGGATAAGCGGGAGCGGGGGTTTTCGTGACCCTGCTGGTGGTTTATTTCAGCGGGCTTCTGCGACCCCCCTCCCCCTTTCTGGGGAAACCCCCTAATGACACTACCCCCCTCGTCCCTTTCCCCCTCGTCCAGAAAAGAAAAAAGCTCCCCAAGCAAAAAACTGCTGAAAAAACCACGTTGGTCCGCATGTTTTTCCCTCATCCCTCATCAAAAACAGGTGACTTGGTCGTCCCGACATTCGATCCCGGAGCTGCGGGCTCAAGCAAGAGGGGGCGGGAAGGCGTTGCCCGCCCCCCCGGGGTTTTTGCCGATTGACCCCCCTTTCTTTTCCCCCCCCCTTTATGGGATCTTAAAAAAGGGGGAAGAGCAGAGAAAAAAATTTCCCCCTTTTTTCCTCTTTAACTTTTTTAAAATGCCTTCTGACCCCATCCGCCCTTTTGCTTCAAAAGGTCTTTTAGAAAAAGGGTTTTCCACAGTGGTTTGGGGACACGAGTTGACATTTTGGGAAAGCTTAAAGTTGGAGGGTGCTGATGATCTGCTGACGACATTTGTGGCCCTGACGTGAGGACGAGGAGGGGAAAAAGGGGGTTT
>JAODAL010069272.1:0-16428 GCA_025379985.1 Phyllomedusa bahiana | reverse complement strand
ATTTTGGACATTTTGGGGTTTCTTTATTTTCGAAATGGATCCATGCTAAACGACATAAAATTTAAATTTTAAAAAATTACATAAACAATGAAGTAAAAACCCTTTAAAAACAAAACTGGAATTTTTTCCTAGTCTCAATCTAGAAGTATCACATCAAAAATCCACATATTGAAAAACCCCAACGGGGGGGAGAAGAATGGGGGGAAGCAGGGGGCGTAACATGGACAAGCCAAAGCATCAATAAAAAGACTCACTGAGAATAAATATCTTTTGCCATTACTTTCTACTGTTCATCATTATCATTTTTAAAATTTTATCCTCTTGTTTTTATCCTCCATCTTGTTCGCCTTCCATTTTGTTATTCATTTAAAAAAAGGGCATATTACCCTACAATTTAGAATGTAGAGATAAGATATCTCCTATTTATTTGGGAATGTGAGACATTACGAATTTTTTTCTTTTCAAGGGGGCCCTGGAGAAAACAAAAAAGAAATGTCTGTTTCTTATCCATTGGGGCCCCCCTTTAAAGAAAACAAAAATGTCTAATAAATATCTCACTGGGGCGTTTGAAAAAAATGTCTATTTTCATGAAAAAAAAAATACGTTTTGTTTTTTTGTCTACTTTTTTTTGAAAATAAACCTAATTGGTTACTTCACAAGTTTTTATTCTTCTATACTTTGGTATGACACTAATTTTTGAAAACTACAAATTTAATATCTGGCTGTCCCCAGAAAAAGGTTTAAAACTAAATCTTTGGGAAAAATAAATTCAAAATTTCCCATTCGACATACAACCTGTATGTTTTTTGTTTTTTCAATTCGCCGAATTACACCAAATTTGGAGCTCACAAAAATCCCTAAGGGAACTATTGATTTCCCCATCAAAACCTGGCGCTCTATACGGGGGCTCGAGGGAAGGAGATGACCGCGACCCCCCAGACCCAGATTGGGGACTGGGGGAGCTTGGGGAAACCCACAGATCACAAAAAGTCAGCGTAACAGTGAAGTTTTTTCTTTCCAAAGATTTTTTTGCTTCTAAGTGCTTTTGTTTTCCATCCTTTTTAAAATAAGCTCGTCTCCTTTAAGAAAACCTTGCTTTTTGCAAGAACCTGAAAGAATGGTATTTTGTATGAGTGTGCTGTTGCTTTTGGCAAATGGATTTTGGGGGCTGTATTTAGTTTTACTCTTGGGGTTTCCTGTATATTGTGTTTTTCATTTGGATTTTTTGGAAATTGACAGTAATAAACCAGGAAGATGGAACCCGGGAACCCCCCTAACGATCTTTAAAGGTTTTTTTCTAATAAGGAACAGTTTTTTGGGCATTGAGGAATTTTAAGGTTTAAGGAGAAAAAAGTAAAAGACAAAAGGAAAGGGGGGAGTTTAAGAATGGCTGTTTAACAGCTATTTCGGAATTCTGAACAGGGGAAGCACACAGGCAAACGGCCACCATTTGGCTACAGCCGGGAGATAGAAAAAGATGGGCGGACAGAGACGTTGTAATGTTGCGTAAATTGTTACAAAAAGCAAGTTGTGGTAATGGGGTTTTTGGGATAGTAACCCCTTTTTGGGAAGACTTTGCCCCCCAAATATGGGGGGCTTGGTTAAATATCACAAGCTTGTGACTTTTTGGTTTTTGGTGAAGGAAAGTAAAGAATTGAAAGAGAGGGTTTTACAAAAACTAAAGAACAAAGGGGGTTTTATTTTTCTCTCCCTAAAAAACCCAACCCCCATGCGGGGAATAGTTTACCGCCCGCTCCAAGTAACCCTGCGGCGGGACTTGTACAAGATGTTCCAGAAAAAATCCTGATTGGCAGAGATTTTTTTAATTGTGGAGCTCCCTGCCCCCGTCCAACCAGGGTATTTCCTGAAATTCCCAAAAATTGTTTTTTATTCCTGGGGTAGCGCCCACACCCACACGTGGGGAAGGGAAAAGTGAAAGGCTGCCAAGCAGATACTAGTACAACCCCCTATCCTCTGTACCCAGAAGGTGGGTAAAAACCCAGACTTGCCGTAGATTAAAAGCCTTTGGTCCACCACTAAACAAACAGCTTTCTCACATTACCAACCCCGTCCCCAGACCAAGGCTTTTTACCGCCATATGTGCAGATTCAAGTCACTTAATGCCCCGGTTTGACGGCCCCCCCTTATAGCAAAAAAAGCTAAATTTGGGGAAAAGTGAAAATGGATCTTTAAAAAATTAAAAATAACTGACACTGCAGCGAGCAAAAAAACGTCCAGATTTTGGTAGGATCTTTGCACGGGGCCAGAGATTGGCTAGGGAAAACTGAAGGAGACATCCATAGCTCTCTCTGATCGCCCCAGGAAAGGGAAGTCTGTTAAAATTTTTTTATCTGGGGCTGCAGCAAAGGGGGAGTGATTTGGGGATAAAGATAGGGGAAATGAAATTGCGATACTCTTAGGGTTTCGAGCTTTGTTGGGGCTTAAACACCCCTTCAGTCTAGTGAAAGCCTCAAGCCAGAGGGCGGCTAGTGATCCCCGCCCTGTTAAAAAAGCTCCAAGGGTTTGAGTTGATCTCAGGTCTAAAAAAGGAAAAGAAAAGTTTGCTTGCCCCATTAGGAAAGCTCTGGCCGGGAAAAAATTATAAGAGAGAGGGGAAACCCAAAATACATTTTCAAATGTCATTTTTGAAAAAAACCGGGCATTTTAAGAAAAATTGTGATTTTTTTTGGCTGCAAACCCCCTGCAACCACTGATCAAGGGCTGACCCCCTCATTGAGGAGCTGGAAACCCTGTCCAGTCCTCCCTGTAAAAAACTCCAGAAGAAGGGTGGCAATAACACGAATGGGGAGGTGATGGAAAAAAGAAACCTTTCCTAGTGATACAGGGGACCAATCGCCCTTCAGGATGCCCATACCTTCTATTTGGGATGAAAATCAAACCTTGTGGACAGGAGGAAGAAAAATAACTCAAAAAACAGCACCATTTAAATTTTAAAAGTTCAAAGGACAAAATGTTTCACTAAATTGTTGTCAGGATGATATACCCTTTTCCTTTTGGGTACGGGGATGTGTTACAAATCTTGGTCCAGTATTAAATTTGAACCTAGCGGGAAGTAAGGAAAAACATTCCTACTACCACTATAAATTTTGCATGCTGGCGCTTTGTTGTCTGAACCGCTTTCGTTTTTGTGTTAACAGAGGAGAAAACCATCCTACTTTCCCCGGTACCAAATAATTGTGGGCACGGTCAAAAACAGATATTGGGGGCTGCAAAGCTCCCCCAAATGTAAATTTAAAACCGGGGGTACTCCTCCTAGGATCGACAATATCCTCTCGTTTCCAAGAGGGTGCAATTTGGGCAGCAAATTGATGATTATTTAGACTAAAGCCCTAAAGGAAACATCCTCCCCCGCTAATTCCCCTTTTTTCCAAACAAAAAGAAAACCCCCAAAGGGTATCCCTGATACCTATCGTTTGGTCAGATTTAAAGGAAATTTTAAGGGTTTACGTTTGGGGGCAACCCCGGTCGCCAAACCAAACACAATTTTGGGGCATGCCTCCAAAGCTCCTACTTTACTCTATTGATTTGGTAATGCCTTTTTCATTTTTCTTGCATCCAGACTGCCAATCTTTTTTTTGCATTCAATTCAAAAATAGGGAGCTTCAATGGACATTTTTCAAAATGGGGGGCAAAACCCCCAGCTTACCACAAGTTTCAGTCAGTCCTGCAAACATGGGATCAACCCCTAGGGTTCGACTTCTGCAGTTGTGGGGTATTTTTTGTTGTGTGCAGACATTTGCCAAACTGCCAAACAGTACAAACAGTCTGCTTACATTTCTGGGGACATGGCTGCAAGGCCTCGTGGGAGAAATCCAAATTTTGCAAAAAAAAGGGGTTTTGTTTTTGGGGCACGTCTGTCACAAGGGGGCAAAACATTGCTGGGAAAGGAAAACGCTATACAAGCTTTGCTGTTTCCCAAAAACACTACGAAAATTTGGAAATTTCCTTGCCATCCCATACGTAGGCCTTGGCTTTTGGGTTTCCTCCTTTTAATGGAAAACCCTTGTAGCCTGTCTTTTACTGTTCCTTTTTCTCTTTCTCCCCCAGGGTATTACAACTTCCACTCTTTGAACTTGCCCCCCCTCCTCTCCAGCCCTTGGAACACCAAACCCACCTTTGCCCTTTTTTTTTTTCTTCGCACGAGACCTTTGTGTCATCAAAAGGTGTTTTTTCACACAACGACACGGAGAGGCCCCAAACCCTTTTCGACTACTTCATACTCTTGGGCATTGAGCCGAGGTCCCCCTCATGGTCAGGGGGGAAGCATAGGGAGAAAAAATCCTCAGAAAAACCCGACAACCCGCCCCGCCACACCTCTCATTCAAGGCATACGACACAGGGACGCCAAAAAAAAAAACCTTCCCCTTTCCAACACATTTAAAATGCAATGGCCCTATTGATCCACCAAACTCACATTCCAAAGGGCACTATATTTAACCCCCCTACTTACGCCCAAAAGATTACATGGATTCAAATGGGGGGGGGGGTAAAGAAATTTATTTTTTAAAATCCCTTTAATGACACAGAAAAGCATAGCCACACATAACAGATTGCATATCCTAAAGCAACAAGAAACTAGATTTAAAAAAGTTGATGAAAACACCTGGCCTTATCGTGATTTTAGTTATTTTAGTTTGCTCAGATTACAAGGAGAAGATGGACGTTTCCATACTGATATTCGTGGGCAAACAAAATGACACAATCTTGGCCGAAGTCTTCCGCCCCCTGTCTCTGCGCAAGAGCAAACTTCGACACTCCAACGGTAAAAATGGCGAAGGGAAAACTGCTAAAATTTACACCGCCCAGATATGCTTTTGGCTCGCACACGACTATGGTCCATTTGGAAGCAAGAAGTTTATGACCCTTCGGACAATCCTCAAGAATGGGCAGATAAATGAGCTTTGGACTCTTTCCCATACCAGAAATTTTGGCTAAAAAGGTAAAAGCTCATACCAGACACAAACCCTCGAAACTAAGGAAAAGCCTTCGCGATAGTGTGGCAAAAAAGGGCAGCCTGAAACCCTGGAAAAAAAGAAAAGACTTTAAACAAAGGGCCAAATGCTTGCAAACAAAGACCTGGAGGGGAGTGTCTTAAAGACTTTGGGGGAATGTATGAACGGATTTACACCTTTTTTTGGGGGATCCTTTCGGCCCACCCCCCCCGGGTCCCCAACCACCCCCCCGGGGCAGGGAGCGAGTTTGGCGCAGCTTTTGCCACTATCGGGGTGCACCTCGCAGAAGGGGCGTCAATGGGCGTGGTGGGGGGCGCGGTGTAGGGTTCGGGGGAGGAACGGCGCATTCGTATACCCGAGGCAGTACGATCCGGGTCCAAAGGCGGGCATTGCAGCACTCCCACTCCACAGGAGACTGGTTGATTTTGGGCTAATTGATCCCCGAGGTGAAGTGAAGCGAGAAAGAAACATGAGAGGAAACATAGAAGATCGCAAAAGAAATCTCAGCGCTCAGCTCCGTTCTGCATGGAGTATGAATTAAAAAAAATGCCTTTATTAGGTTTAAAACATTCTCAGAGGGGGGCGTGGCTCGGCATGGCAGAGTGAAGACGTGTGCTCTTGTGCTCCTCTACAGCTTCAGCATTATACCTGGCTAATATCCACGTAAATCATGGGCAAAACGGGCAAAAGACAGGGCCCTCGTCCCCCAGACCCGCTCCAACATCCTCTCAGGGCGGAATCGGGCAGTATTTCGGCCGTTACACGGCCTTGATGGATGACCACTACCCAGCTGCTCCGGATGCCCAACATGGCCGCCCTGCGCCCGCATCAGGAACAAAGGCAGCGTCCCTGCAGCTTTCCACCAAGGGGAAAACCCGGCCAGAACAAGAACGCATAAGAGGTGAGCCGGACACCCGACACCCACCCTAAACCCTCAGCCTACCTGACATCCGACGGCGGGGTCGACGCTGAGGAAAAGCTCCCGGACACGCGCGCCACGTCTCCTTCAGCCGGGCATTGCGACTCCGCTCCTCCATCTCCGGCACCCGGCAGGCGCCGACCAGATGGACTCCTGACGACAACCGCCCACGTCCATCACGCAACTCCGACGGCCCCTCCTCGCCCGGAGTCTTGCCGCCCGGGGCCCTAAACGCACCATCGGCCCCCATCTTAGCCCACGTGGCATGACGGCGCTCCTTCTCCAGTAATGGTGCTGCAGCAGGACGCCCACCATGTGGGACCGCCGGATCCTGCAACACCAGCTGCCTCGCCGGGACAGGTATGCTGGGAGGGCTCCTGGGACCCCTACGCAGTTCACATGTCCCTATTTTCCTGACCTCTTTCAAGGCCCAGCCACAGCCATTGGGGCAGCTGCAATGGCCACAGAGGACTATGAAAGTGGAGATTCACTGTCTCCATACCTCCCAGCTACCTCATGCCCTCATTCTGAGGCTCCATTTGCCTCCTAAGACATGCCCCTGAATAAAGGGGTGGGGGTGAGGGAAAGTGCCATCTCCTCCTGTTGTATGGACACAGGCAGCCCTCCACCGCGCCTGATGCCCCCCCCAGGTGGGCACCTGGGGTCCTCATGCCCACATCTGCACAGCCCCCTTTCCATATGGAACAACCGGGACATGTCTGCACCCCTGCCTAGTGGTGCTATAGTGGTTCCCCCAGGGGCTGGCCCCCCCCTGTGAGAGCCCCCTCTGAAGAGGGCCCCCTGCAGCATTGGCGTGCAACGTGGCCCCATCGTTTCCCTGCTGCGCAGAGTGGTCGCAACCCTTAGGCGCTGCACCGCCGGAGCTCTCGCCCAGATGGTCCACCGGCTCCTCCTGGGGGACCGTGACTCCTACCAGAAAACACTTTGCACCGCCAGCAGGCTCCCGACAAGCCTCACCACCAAGTCTTTGCTCATCTCGCTAGCTCAGCTTCAGGGTAACTACCCGGTCGACTCGCCCCATCTTACACAACAAGATATCTCGTCTTCCCTGATGCCTCCAGAAGATACTAAACCCGCTACAGTAGCAGATTTGAAAATGTTAAAACAAATCGATGAAAGGGACATCTCCGTTTCTTGCTCGCCAACTTCTCGCTGAATGCAAGCAAAAATTCACTACCTTCCGGCCCTGAGCTATCACGCTCTCCACCAGAGTTGACTCCATCTCTCAAGCCCAGGACAATACCCTCCTCCTTGGTGATGTCCCTTCAAAGCACCGTCCGACAACACTCCGAACAACTTTTTTGCCCTTTACAACCGCATCCTGGACGACGTCGAAAATAGAAGTAGGAGGAACAACCTACGAATTAGGGGATTGCCGGAGTCGGTTCCATCTAGCGACCTCTTCAATGTCTTAACCAGTATTTTCATGATCTCCTAGACGACCCCCATCCACATACATAGAGATCGACAGGGCCCACAGAGCCTTAGACCACCGAGCTCGGACCCTCTTCCCCCAAGAGATGTTATATGCCGGATTCACTACTACGGCCTCAAAGAGGAGATCCTTCGGAAATTTCCAGAAACCGACCCCAAAGCTTTCCTACAAAGATGCATCCCTCCAAATCTTATCGGATCTCTACGTCACAACAACTGGTCCAGAGAGCCATGCTCAAGCCTTTACTCTCCGTCCTGAAGGAGAGAAACATCACATACAGGTGGGGGGTACCCATTCGCTCTCATCTCCGCATTGGGGATCAGACATTTTTCCATACGCTCCCCCGAGGACTTTCCCTTTTCCTTCCTACAGGCCCTTCAAATCCAGGACTTTGCCTTGCCAGAATGGCCATCTGTGTCATTCCCCACTTCTAGGCACGTCAGCGGGCCCGACACCAGGGAGAGCTCGGCGAGACCTGCAGGGGGCTTGCCACCTAGAAAATACAGAAATCGGTGAAGCAGAACTGATGGACACTCCACCACTTCTAATATTATACAATGCCCTCCCCCTTATCTGGACTCTAGAGGTCTGTAAAGTTCGCCCCACTCTGTGCGCCCTGAATTCTAGGGGGCATTAGTTAATTTGTGGTAGGGACCATACTCACAGCTTCCTATCTCCCTGATGACTCTCCATGCCCATGTCGTATATTTCCTAGTTACAGATGTTAGCCAGGTCTCAGTATGTTTTCAATAATAGGAGTCGCCTCTTTTAATGCGTGCCTTTCTCGTTCCCCCAAATAGGTAAGGGAGCCTCCCTCCTGAGCCGGCTGTAGGCTCAGTGGCCTCCCTATATTGCAGATGTCTGCCCTCGCTAGTATTAACTGTATTGGTGTTACTTTTATTCACGTCTCTCGCTCCCCCCCCCCTTTTTTTTTTTTCTCCCTTCTTTTCCTCTTTTTCCCCTCCTCCTCTCTCTTCCCTTTCCCTTGCGTCTCTCTCCTGGCCCCCCCTGTCCCTGTCGATGGTGGCGGCCCTCTCGGCGGCCTGCTCACATGACGCCGCCCAACCATGGGGGATCTTAATATAGCCTCCTTTAATGCAAAGGGACTCAATTCACCCATTAAATTATCACAGGTCCTACGTTACTTTCACCACCAAAAAACCACCATCTTATGTCTCCAAGAGACGCACTTCAAAACAGGACATGCTCCTGTTATCAGAGACAGGTTTTATACCAGTGGCATTTTTGCTAGTTTCTCCCATTCAAAAGAACGTGGTTTGGCGATAGCCATACACAAATCCCTCCCTCACCAGGTCCTGGACTGTGTAATAGATGCAGAGGCCAGATATATTGTCCTGAATATTTCTATTAAGGGCCAAATCTTCACGATTATTAATGTTTTTACCCCAAATCAAGGGCAGGTCTCCTTCCTCACTTCACTTCTCGACAGAATCTCCCCCTCTTTAAAAGGCACAGTTCTCATTTTTTGGGGACCTCAATCTAACCTTGGACCCGACATTGGACAATTCTACGGGTAGGGCCACTCCCCTTACTCCGCCATCAAGAAAGTTAAAAAAGCCCTCTTACAATACCAGCTGTGCGACAGCTGGAGATTTAAAACATCCCACTACTAAGGACTACAACCTTTTACTCAAACCCACACGGCCATACAGCCCATAGACCACATTTTAGTCCAACACATGCCCTCCCATGGCTACGATCCCCCTCAATAGGTATATTCTTTATCAGATCACGCCCCCAATATTCTCTCTTTCTTGGTCCCCTCAGTGTCTAACCTAGCTAAAACATGGAGACAAAACGACTCCTTGCTCTCTGATGTGGCTTGTGTAGAGGAGCTTGAATCTACAGTGGAAAATTCCTGTCGGATCACGCAATGATGGACACAGCCCCCATTTTTAAATGGGAAGCTCTCAAATGCGTGCTTCGAGGGGTTCTCATCAAACATGGAGCAGGTTGAAGAAGGCGAGAACTCAATTTCCCTATCTCTAGCCCTGAAGAAAATATCCTTCTGGAATTACTGCATAAACAAGCTCTATCTCCTTCTATTTAAAGGACCTGCAGCTGGCAAGATTGGAAGCGAAGCGTCTCCTCGAGACTTTCATGGGGCCTTACCCTCCCGTCGTGTCGCAGCTCGTTCTACAAACACGGAAAAAAAAGTGGTCGCCTTTGGCTAGGGCCACGAGGGAGAGGATTTCTCGCTCCTTTTTACCTTGTATCCCAAAAACTCGGATGGGGACTTACTCCACACTACACCAGACATTGCAGGAGCGTTCAAAGTCATTCTACTCGAAATTATTTCAATTTACCAGACACTCCAGCTTCCTCCCAAAACCACTTTCCCTCCCCTGCTCTCTCCCGTCCCTTCCCAGGAGCAATCCAGAAATCTGGAGCTACCATTTTCCTCCGAGGAATTGCTTACAGTCATCCGTGGGCCCGCCGGAGGTAAAAGCCCAGGCCCGGAAGGGTATTCGGCCAAATTTTTTCAATGTCTGTCCATAGGCTCTCCATCCCCCTTTTGGATGCATTTAAATAGCATCTCTTCCACATTTACACTTTTCCTGTGGCCCCCCCCCCCGGCACATATTACCGTCATCTCCAAAAAAAGGGGAAAGACCCCCAATTATGCGGTAGCTACCCACCCATTTCATTACTCAATGTTGATCTAAAAATTTACGCTAAAATTTTTGGCTAACCGCCTCAACATCTACCTCCCTGGACTAATAATCCGGACCAGGTCGGGTTTTGTGCCGGCAGAGAGGCCAGGGACAACACACCCCAAGACCTGGACTTAATCCTTCATGCCCGATCTCATAAAATTCCATTAATGATTCTTTCATTAGACGCCGAAAAAAGGCCCTTCGACCGCATCTCATGGTCCGCTCTTACCCAGACGCTAGCTCGATAGGCCTTGGTCCTGAATTCCCTCGAAAATTCTAGCACTGTATCATTCCCCCTCGGCCCAAGTTAAAGTGAACGGCTCCCTTTCAGAAGCTTTCTCCCTCCACAACGGCACTCGTCAAGGCTGTCCCCTCTCACCCTTGCTCTTGTCCTCGTTTTTGGAAGGCCTTCTGGGCTCGATCCGGGCCAATCCAGACATTAGAGGAAATTTCATTGGGAGGGACACGAATTTAAATGCTCAGCATTCGCAGACGACCTTTTGATCTATTCACCAATCCACAAATTTCTCTGCCCTCCCTGATGTCTGAATTGGGACAGTTCAGCACCTGGTCCAACTACAAGATCAACATGTCTAAGTTGAAGCCCTGAACATCTCCCTCCCCCTTCGGTTGTATCCTTTCCCTTAAAAGCAACATTCCCGTTTTCCTGGCCCCCAGGTGCAATATCCTATTTAGGGACGAAAAAACCCATTGACCTTAACCGTTTGAGTTAAAATTTCTGTCCGCTCCTCTCCCAATTTACTCAAACTCTCCAGGTCTGGAAGTCTAAGACTTTTTCCTGGTTTGGGAGGATGAATGTCCTAAAGATGTCTCTCCTCCCAAAACTCCTTTACCTACTACCAAACAGTGCCCATTCCACTCCCGCCTCCTTTTGGCAACAACTACACAGGATTTTTTCCCGGGTTTCATTTGGCACCCAGGCCGCCCTAGAATCAATAGGGCCGTATTATGCAGGCCCAAAGGGCAGAGGGGGAGTGAGTCTCCCAGACTGTAGGCTCTATTTTCTTGGCCTCGGCCTACCAGCGATTTATAGAACCTGGTGCTACCTCCCAGACTAAGCTATGGGTTTTTATCGCACAGACTCTCAGCCCTCTGTCATTGGCCCCTCTCCCTTGGCACCCAAGCTCGGTGGTTCAGGAAGTCAGAGACCTTTCCTTCACCACCATCCAGAAACCCCGAGCACCTTGTGTAAAATAAAACCCCAGGATTCCCTACGTGATCTTACGGGTCCTTTAACCCCCATCACAGACAACCCGCGCTTCCCCTCTGGACAGTCGCCAAACATCTTTTTGGGGTTCACCAAAACCCGTCCTCTGC
This sequence comes from Phyllomedusa bahiana, assembly GCA_025379985.1. Lineage (NCBI taxonomy): Eukaryota > Metazoa > Chordata > Amphibia > Anura > Hylidae > Phyllomedusa > Phyllomedusa bahiana. The sequence goes on along the minus strand of JAODAL010069272.1, from coordinate 5,064 downwards.
AAGTACATGCCCTGATTTCCCAGGGGTGTTTTCGCCCCCCAGCTGAAATCATAGGTCACCCCCCGACAAGTGCAGAAACGTTATTCTTTTGAATACGCCCAACTCACACATTTTATTTCTTCTATGCCTCTTGGCGCTAATTTTCAGCGCGCCATGTCCACCTTTGAACGCCTGTGCTCTACAGCAGAGGTTCCCAACCCTAGTCCTCAAGGCACACCAACAGGTCATGTTTTCTGGCTTTCCTTAGCATTGCACAGGTGAAGTCATTATTTGTCAGTGCATTCTGCACAGGTGATATCATTATTGTCAGTGCATTCTGTGGGAGATCCTGAAAACATGACCTGTTGGTGTGCCTTGAGGACTGGAGTTGGGGAACACTGCTCTAAAGCATCTCCCCCGCGTCACCTAATTTCAGTCCTCTATCACCTACTTCTGGCTCTCAATGATACGCAGTTGCCGTCTTATTGCCGGTCCTGGGAGGAGAGAAGTGAACAAAAACTTTTACAGAGATCAGTGGCACAGGTGCTTCCATCTGACTCATAGGGCCGTCATGGCATGTAAAGGGACAAAGAACCAGCTATAAAATATTATCAGATGGTACAGGTGGTAAACCCGGGTCTGTTACATAAATGGTGGCCAATTTTCCCATCGACATGCTGGCGCTGTGGGTCAGAGGTTTGGCACTATGTCACATATTTGGTGGGGCCCGTAGTGCATTAGACCATTCTGGTCGGCGATCCTCACGGCAATCAGAGACTGCACTGGCACAGTTATTCCCAAAACGCCTGAGGCAGTCCTTTTGTTCAGTTCCAACTCCGTGTTCGGCCTATAAAAAAATCTCTTCACTAGGCACCTACTCCAGGCGGCTAAGTCTGTCATCCCAGTAAATGGAAGTCTACTTCACCCCCTTCTCTGGCTGACTGGGTAGAAGAGGTTGCACACACATACCGCATGGAGGAGCTCATGGCTAAATCGGACGCGAATATCACCAAGTTCGTAAGGACTTGGGCTCCCTGGCTGGAATATCAAACCTCAGCGGAATTCAGAGCCCTAACTTCTTAATTCTCTGGAGTCCCTTTGCATTGTACTCCCATTATCCTTATCCATTGGCGCATGGGGGGCGGACAATGGCGGGGGGGGGGGGGCGTCGTCGTCGGGGGCGGGCGGGTCTGGGATCGGGAGACGCTGTTTTTTTTTTGGTTTTTTTTTTCTCTCTCCCACCTTCCCCCCCCCCTCCCTGTTTTCTTTCATTCGCTCTCAAAAAGCCATACGGGGATATCAATGGAACTCTTTCACACTATATGGGAACAGTATCCATTCCTCCCCGAACAATAGTGCCCCAGTTGGAAAGATTTGTAAGCATCCACCCGTTTGGACCATAAGAGACCCCGGTCAATGTAAGGAGGGGTCATGCATAGCCTTGATGATACAAGTCTGTTACCTGCAGTTTTATCTTATGTAAAATTGCTGTTTGGTTTGGCTCTTTTCATATTGGTAGCAGCTTGCTCGGTTTACTACACTATAATGTACCACTTTGTTATATTTTGAAAATTCCAATAAACCTTTAAATAAAATAAAAAAAAAAACATTCTCAGAAAAAGAGCTCAAACCTTCCAAAAAAAATCACTTTCCAAAAATCTAGAACGGCACAACACCAGGAATTAGAATCTTGGAAATTGCCGGGAAATACAGTAATTCAAATTCTGTAAGCGCTTCTCATTGGTCGGCAGAAACCAGCCAATCAGAATAGGAGCGACAGGGACCCATTAAAACCTATGGAGAACTATTGACCAATCAAAATCAAAGGTGGGACAGTTCAAAATCTAGTAAAATTGCAGAAAAGAGCTGTTTGGTTGAGCTAGCGGGGGCTTGGCAATCCTGGCCAATCAGAATAGGAGTGACAGGGACCCCTTAAAACCTATGGAGAACAATTGACCAATCAAAATCAAAGGCGGGACAGTTCAAAATACAGTAAAAATGCAGAAAAGAACTAATTGGTTGAAGTAGCGGGGGCTTGGCTATCGCGGCCAATCAGAGCGCGAGCTACTTGTCCCATTGTAGTCTATGGCCAGAACGGGGCAATGCAATCTCGGCTGTCAGCGCCGTGAGGCATGGAGTATGATTAAAAAAAAACATTTTTATTAAGTGTAAAATATTATCTGAAAAAGAGCTGAAACCTTCTATAAACAGAAATCAATCAAATCCCTAACAACGCGTTTGTCGCCGAGACCGGTGCAACATCAGGAATTGCGATATAGAGAATTGCCTGGAAATACAGTAATTCAAATTCTGTAAGCTCTTCTCATTGGTCGGCAGAAACCAGCCAATCAAATAGGAGCGACAGTGAACCATTAAAACCTATGGAGAAGTATGGACCAATCAAATTCAAAGGCGGGACAGTTCAAAATACTGTACAGTAAAAAGGCAGAAAAGAGCTGATTGGTTGAGCTAGCGGGGGCTTGGCTATCTCGGCCAATAAGAGAGCGAGCTACTTCTCCCATTGTAGTCAATGAAATCTCGGCTCTCAGCGCCGTGCGGCATGGAGTATGATTAAAAAAATCTTTTTTATTAGGTGTAAAATATTATTTGAAAAAGAGCTGAAACCTTCTATAAACATACATTAATAAAATCACTAACAACGCGTTTGTTGCCGAGACCGGCGCAACATCGGGAATTGCAATATAGAGAATTGCCGGGAAATACAGTAATTCAAATTCTTTAAAGGGGTTCTCCGGGAATAGAAGAAAATAAAAAACATAAAGAATGTGTGATAATAATAAAATTACTAAAAACCTTTATTTAGCCAAGTCTGCTCGTTTTGTCAAGGGAATACACAGTGTGACTGGACAAGATGGCCGCCGAGCTCCTTCAGCCTCAGAAACCCGTCCTCCGTCCCAGAGTACAGGCAGAGGACGGGCTCTGAGACTTCCTCGTGTGCATGACAGCTGGAGAAACAGCTCAGCCGCAGTCTTATCTCACTGCTCTGAGTGTGACTCATCCTGTCTGCTCAGGAGAGATGCTGCTGATGGTAATTAGCTGACAGTGCTGCCAACAGAATCTCTTTTAGAAGATATATATAAATTAGTGTATATATACTATATGTATATCACACACTCCAATATATCACACACACTTAATATCTTTCTTTTTATACTATCTCCTATATTATTCTATATTTCTATCCATATATACCTATACCCTTTTATTATATCATCTACTATATATCTATTTATATATCTATTATCTAAATCTATCTATCTATCTATCTATCTATCACCACTATCCAATATATCTACATCTACTATTAACTATCTTTCTTCTATTACTATCTATCTATCTATTATTACTACTGTCTATCTATCTATCTACATATATTATCTATACCTATCCATCTATATATATTTTATCTATCATATCATATATATTAAAATATTATATATAACATATATTATCTATCTATTACAGTTTTATCCATCCATTATTATATATATATATATATATATATATATATATTATATATCTTTCTAGCTATATCTATCTTTCGATCTATAATTACCTATATCTAACTATCCATCGATTTATCTATATTTAGCTCTATTTATCTTTTTATCTATATCTATCTTTCCACCTATGTATTTAGCTATATATCTATTTATCTATCTATCCATATCTATCTATCAATTTATCTATATCTATCTTTCTATCTATATCTTTTTATATCTAGATCTATCTATCTTTCTATCTATCTATATCTATATATCTATTTATCTTTCTATCCATATCTATCTTTCTAGCTATATCTATCTTTTGATCTATATCTACCTATATCTATCCAGCTTTCTATTTATCTATATTTAGCTCTATCTATTTATCTCTATCTATCCATATCTATTTATATATATATATATATATATATATATATATATATATATATATATATATATATATATATATATATCCATCCATATCTATTTTTCTATCTATTTATCCATTTATCTATATCTATCTTTCTATTTGTCTATATCTTTCTATAAATATCTTTCTATCCGTATTGCTCTCTCTATTGTTCTCTCTATCGCTATCTCTCTCTATCGTTCTCTCTATCGCTATCTCTCTCTATCGCTATATCTATCACTCTATCGCTCTATCTATCGCTATATCTATCACTCTCTCTATCACTATATCTATCGCTATATCTATCGCTATCTCTATCGTTATATCTATCGCTATATCTATCACTCTATCGCTCTATCTATCGCTATATCTATCACTCTCTCTATCATCTCTATCTATCGCTATCTCTATCGCTATCTCTTTCTATCTCTATCTAACGCTATCTCTTACTATCGATCTAGTGTAAAAAGGGTGTTTACCCTGGCCATGTTCACACGGCTTAATTGCGGGGCGTAATTACCTCGCCGGCCCATAGACTATCATCACTGCGGCGGGGAACGCCGCTAGTAAATGACATGTCACTTATCTCTCCCCGCGGTGGATTCGCCGAGGGAGGGGAGAAGAGATTAAAATCCATAGTTCTCTATGAGAACTGTGGATTACCATAATGACTGGGACATATTTCAGTATTTGTGCGAATTACGGGGCTGAAATATATGCCCAAATAAGCTGTGTGAACATGGCCTTAGGGTACGTTCACGCGGCACTGACAAAACACCACTGGGATTATCTGACCGGTATTTTGTCATCTTTTTAGGGGACGGTTTGAGGCCGTGGTTTGCGGATTCAGCCATCTCCCCTTACATTGAAAAATTCATGATCCGCTGAAATACCGAGTTTTTTTAGACGATTGGATTTACTGTCAGAAAATCCAAGCTGTGTGGACTACAGCTCAGATTTTCTGTTAAAATCTATCAGGATGGTTGACAGTCGGTTTACAAATATGAAAACCGTCTGAAAATCCAACTGAAAACCAGTGCCATGGGGCCGTACCCTAAGTGTATGTTCACATGGTGCAAATTCGGCACGTATTTGCGCTCTTATACAGGTGAGATGCGTGCCGAAATTACTGTAATCCATAGTTCTCAAAGAACTTTTATTCGCCTCTTC
>JAODAL010069271.1:0-16430 GCA_025379985.1 Phyllomedusa bahiana | reverse complement strand
CCAATGGGCCAAAACCCCAACAACCCCAAGCCACCAATCAGAGCCCAAAAGCCCACCAATCAGAGCCCATAGCCACCCAATCAGAGCCCAAGCCAGCCAATCAGAGCCCAAGCCCCGCCAATCAAGCCCCAAGCCACCAATCAGAGCCCAAGCCGACCAACCCAGACCCCAAATAGACCAATCAGAGCCCAAGCCACCCAATCAGACCCCACACCCACACCAATCAGAGCCCAAGCCCCCAAACCAATAAACTAAAGCACCAATCAGAGCCCAGAGCCACCATTTAGAGCCCATAGCCGCCAATCAGAACCTATAGCGACCGATCAGAGCCCATAGCCACCAATCAAAGCCCATAGCCACCAATCAGAGCCCATAGCCACCAATCAGAGCCCATAGCCACCAATCAGAGCCCATAGCCACCAATCAGAGCCCATAGCCACCAATCAGAGCCCATAGCCACGACCAATCAGAGCCCACAGCCACGACCAATCAGAGCCCACAGCCACGACCAATCAGAGCCCACAGCCACGACCAATCAGAGCCCACAGCCACGACCAATCAGAGCCCATAGCCACGACCAATCAGAGCCCACAGCCACGACCAATCAGAGCCCACAGCCACGACCAATCAGAGCCCACAGCCACGGCCAATCAGAGCCCCAGCCACAGCCACGACCAATCAGAGCCCACAGCCACGACCAATCAGAGCCCACAGCCACGACCAATCAGAGCCCACAGCCACGACCAATCAGAGCCCACAGCCACGACCAATCAGAGCCCACAGCCACGACCAATCAGAGCCCACAGCCACGACCAATCAGAGCCCACAGCCACGACCAATCAGAGCCCATAGCCACCAATCAGAGCCCATAGCAACCAATCAGAGCCCAGCTTTCATTTTTGCAGAGCAGACAGTCTCCATACATAAGGCCCAATGTCTGTTGCCCAATGAGCGAGGGGGTGATCTCCAACACCGTCGCCCCAGTGATGATGACGGAGAGTGCTATTTCACAGACCGTTGCCCCTATAATTAGGGAGGGTGTCATTTTATAGACCGTCCTCCTGCGACCTCTGCCCCGTCAGCTTCCTGTGGTGTTCCCCTTTAAGGCTCTACCTCCCTGGCGCTGCCCTTTGGCCGCTCCTCTCCGTCTTCCCCCTTCCCTCCACCTGGTTATTATTTTGGTTTTTAGAGGCATTTCTACAAAAAATAAAATTTTTCCGCCGGGTAACCCCCCCCTGGGGGTCCCCGGACAAAAAATAAAAAAAAACAAGACAGAAGAAAAGGAAATTTGTACAACAAGACGGGAAAACCACACCGGGCTTATACACCCCGATAACTTAATGTAATATGTGGCGGCGGCTCCGGGGCCCGAACCAGGCGCGCACACCCAGGGGGGGGCCGGGACAACCCGGGGCACCTGGCGACACCCAAGGGTGCGGCGACACCCAGGGACGACCCGGCGACTCCCAAGGTTCGGGACTGGGGGCGACTCCAAGGGTGGCGACACCGGGGAAACCCGGCGACTCCCAAGGGTGCAGCGACACCCAGGGACGCCCCGTCGACTCCCAAGTGTGCAGCGACCCCCAGGGACGCCCGGCCCCGACCCCGGGGGGCACACCCCGGGAGCCCCGGGGACTCCCAGGGGCAGGACACCCAGGAGACCCCCGGGGGGCCTCCCAAAGGGGCCAACGACACCCAAAGGGGAACACCCCAAAGGGTGCCCAAAGGGCCCACCCAAGGGGCAGGAACCCAGGAGGGGCCCGGTGACCCAGGGGCTCAAAACTCCCGGGACGCCCGGGACCCCCAAAGGGTCAGCACCCCCGGGACGCCCGGGCGATCCCAAGGGGCGGAAAACCCAGGACGACCCGGGACTCCCGGGTGGCGCCCCGGGGCCCCCGGGGGGTAAGGGTGCGCGACCCCGGGGGGCCCGGGGAAGTGCGGGCGGCCCATGTCTACCTGATGAAGCAGATGAAGCACGGAGAGCCAGAGCCCCGCCGAAAATAAGGCGGATTTTTCCCCCGCTCGCCCACAAGGGAAATTTTCTTTTTTTTCTCCGGCCCAGGGGGGGGAGGCCCCGACCGGCCCCGAGGCAAAGGGGGTTTCCGCCAGGGGGGCCCAGGGCCCCATGATAAAAGGGGAGGCACCGGGGGAAAAACATTGGGGGAAAAAAAAAACCCGGGAGGGGGTCTTTCCGAGGGGCACGGGGGTGCTACTCTCGGAGGGGGCCACCGGGGGAGTGCACCTGTGGCGGGGGGGGCCACCGGGGGGGGTGCTACCTGCTCGGCAGGGGAGGCCACCGGGGAGTGCTACCTGCTCGGCAGGGGAGGCCACCGGGGAGTGCTACCTGCTCGGCAGGGGAGGCCACCGGGGAGTGCTACCTGCTCGGCAGGGGGCCAAAGGGGGGGTGCTACCTGCTCGCAGGGAGGGGGCCCCCGGGGGGAGTGCTACCTGCTTTTGGGGGGCTCCCGCCCCCTTGACGGTGCGGTTTTCGTCCTGCGGTTGAGTTTTGGAATGGGCATGGGCTCGGAGGGGATCCAGGAATGCTTCAAATTCTCGGCGGGTTTAAGGGGTGTGGGGGTCGACGTGAAGCATGTGCGACAGCAGGTCCTGGGAGGAAAGTATTCATGAGTCCGGAGGCCGCGCTGCGCGTCACACACACAAGGCAGAAGGGGGGCACTTACTTTTGCAGCATCAGACACTGTATCCCAATTCCCTCCGCTCAGTGAAAAATTCCCGCTTCCTATTCTCAGCAGAATTTCTTCCGGAGTGTCGTTCGGGCCGTTTGCGAAAGGTGTGTACCTGGAAGAGAAGCGAGAGACGCTGGAGAGGGCGCGTGCGCATGCGCCGGAAGAAAAGGCGGGCCCCGGGCACCACCCTGCAAGCTCCCCTGGTTTTAAATACCGGTGAAATTTTGTTTGGGCAACTCACTCTGATGCTTATCTGTACTAGGAAAACATCCCCCTCACTTCACTCAGTCACCCCAAACAGCACACCGCTGCTCCACCCCCCCCCTTACATGGCACCCCTCTCGCCCCGCTCATTACCCTGCACCTCTCTTACCCCGCAAGCATGGTATACAGGAGGACGCCAAAATCCCGATGTCCAAGGGCCCCTCGTATCCCTGCCCCTCACACCCACAAAAGGAACAACATCCCCATTATATATCAGCAGAACAAGAGCCGGGCCCCCGGCCTGTATAATACAACCCCCAGCTAGCGGCCCCATGTAAAAGGGCCACTAAAAGCCCTGTGCAGATAAAATGGGTGTTCCCATCATAGACTGATAGGAGCCTCCACCTCTGGGCCTCGCACCAAGCTCAAGAACGGGCTCCCAAATCTGTGGGCTCAAAAAGGGGAAAGGGGGCCCTGACTGGGAACTCCCCTAGAAAGAATGGGGACCCCAGGGCTCCCCCGTATGGGAACTCCATAGAAGAATGGGAAACAGCGCTCCCCCTTTTGGAACTCCCATAGAGGGGGGAGAACCAGGTCCCCTTAGGGAATCCCCCAAAAGGAGAATGGAGAAAAACCCGCCTCCCTGTATTGGGAATCCCCTGAACGAATGGAGAACCAGCCCTCCCTGTCGGGAATCCCATAAAAATGGGGGAAAACACCTACCTTCTGGGGCTCCTAGAGGAAAATGGAGGGAAAAAGGGGGGCTCCCCTTTCTGGGCTCCCCTGGGAGTGGGAAAAACCCTCCCCCTGTTGAAAACCCTGGAGGGGAATAGAAAAACCCGGCCCGTGCTGGGAAAACCCCAAAAGGAAATGGAGCCCCAACGCTTCCCGTGCAGGGAAACTCCCCGAGGAGGGGGCCAAGGCCTGTTTTTGGGCTCCCCATGAAGAAAGGGAAAAACAGGTCCCTGACTGGGAACCCCGAAAGTGGAGAACGCGCTCCCCGTATGGGAATCAATAAGGGAAAATGGGAGAAACAAAGGCTCCCCTTTTGGGCTCCCATAGGGAGAATGGGAAACAAGGTTTTTACTGGGAAAAGGGAAAAATGGAACCCCCCCTTTTCCCGACTAAAATCCCAATGAGGGGGAAAAAAGAACCGCGCACCCCTGTAAATGGGGGAACTCCAAGGGAAAATGGAGCCGCGTACCCGCTTAGAAACCCATAGACCGTGGAGCCACACCCCCCTGGCTGGGAATCCCCCAAGGGAAAGGGAAAACAGCGCTCCGTTGGGACTCCCTGGGAAAAAGGGCACAGCGCCCCTTTTATGGCCCATAGAGGGGAAAGGGAAAAAACACCCCCCCCTTCTAAGGGGCGTTCCGAGATGGTTTCGGGGTTTTAAGAGGGGGGGGTCTCCTACTATGGTCACAGGTGTCCGGCAGCTTCGGCTTGCAGCGCCCCTCCCCTGCATTGTGGCATTACACACAGACTGTGCCCACAGCTAGTTTCGAGCAGTAATTGGTATTTTTTTTTATACCTCTGGGGCCACGAAGTTGGCCGTGTAACACGGGGTCAGGAGGAGGCCGTTCTCGCCCCTCAACTGCTTCGCGAAGCCGAAGTCACATATCCTGATGGAGTCGGCGTTGCTGGAGTCGTCCATGTACAGGATATTACTGGGCTTCAGGTCCCGATGGACCACCTGAAAGACAAAAACCTGTGAAACCATCTGCAACGTGAGGAGCCCGGAAAGCTGGGTGCCCAGTCTGCAGAGCTGCGCCTCTCCTGCTCCCATAAAGCAAATCAGGAGTATGGGAAAGCTTAGTGAGGATGCCACCTTACCAAAGTGTGCAACACTTATGTGCTTTGCATTACAATACTCTGCTTGCAGCCAATGAATGAAAGCAATGTTTGATAACGAGGTGGTGTAAAGGGGGGTTAAAGACATGGCCACTCAGCTTTCCCAGAACTATAAAATTTTCCAAATTTTGCAGCCCAGACGCTGCTGACGCAGTCCAGACGCTGCTGACGCAGTCCAGACGCTCTGTTTAGAGCTCCGAGAAAGTAGAGAAACCTCACCAGAGGGAAAGTGGTCATGGCTGACATGGTATCACCCAGCTTTCCCAGACACAGAAAAGGTTTTCTTCCAGTGCAGACGGCGGTGGTGACACCCACCCCTTGGCAGTGCAGGTAGTCCACAGTCTTGGTGATGGTGTACAGGACGGCGCTGGCCTCCCGCTCCGAGAAGTACTTCTGTCTGAGGATCCGGTCCAGCAGCTCGCCGCCCTTCATCAGCTCCGTCACCAAGTAAACGTACCGGCCATCGTCATCGTACACCTGCCAATCATAAGAGGGAGGCGGGGCTCAACGGGGAGATTCGAGCGCGGGCGGAGGGCGGAGGAGACAACAGCACTTACATCCTTCAGGGTGATGATGTTCGGATGTTGCCCGTAACGCATCAGGATCTCAATCTCTTCCGATGGATCCCGCTTACTCTTATCTATGATCTGCAAGACACAGGAGCGATGTCAGTGGCTGATAACAGAGGACAACAGCGAAGGACAATACCATGCAAAATAGAGAGGACGCTGAGTGAGTGCAGCTCTGGAGCATAATACAGGATGTAACTCAGGATCAGTAAAGGATAAGTAATGTATGTACAGTGACTGCACCAGCAGAATAGTGAGTGCAGCTCTGGAGGATAATACAGGATGTAACTCAGGATCAGTACAGGATAAGTAATGTATGTACAGTGACTGCACCAGCAGAATAGTGAGCGCAGCTCTGGAGGATAATACAGGATGTAACTCAGGATCAGTACAGGATGAGTAATGTATGTACAGTGACTGCACCAGCAGAATAGTGAGTGCAGCTCTGGAGGATAATACAGGATGTAACTCAGGATCAGTACAGGATGAGTAATGTATGTACAGTGACTGCACCAGCAGAATAGTGAGCGCAGCTCTGGAGGATAATACAGGATGTAACTCAGGATCAGTAGAGGATATGTAATGTATGTACAGTGACTGCAGCAGCAGAATAGTGAGCGCAGCTCTGGAGTATAACAGGGGTATTGGCGTTTCAGTGCACTCTTACGTTATATGTAGATTATACACTGTATATGCAGCCTCCCTTTACCTTCACGGCATACTCCATGTTGGTGGCCTTGTGGATGCAGCGTTTGCAGATGGAGTAGGAGCCGACTCCGATGTCTTCCTTCAGGTCGTAGATATCTGTGAACTGTGCTCGGCTTCCGTGAAATTGCTGTGAATAAAACAAAGGCGTGAACCCGAGGCGGCGGCGGCGGCGGCGGAGAAGGTCCGGGCCCCACTCCCCTCCCCCGTTACCTGTACGATGGGCAGGACGCTCGCCACCGAAGAGATTTTATGCTCCTCTATAGAGGACGGGGCCACGAAGCTGAAGCCTTTGAAGAGCTGGTGAGCGTTGGCGCTGGGTGGGACGCCCGGTGAATCTGCAGAAGCGACGCGACCGTGATGGAGACCCCACAGGGGTGAGTGGATAACCAGGCGTCACCCCGGACACGGGGGGAGGGGGGGGGGGTCACTCCATCGTTACAATTGCAAATAATCTCTCATGTGTCTTACAGCAAGAAAAAGAAAAAAAAAAAAGGTTTAAAGGTTTTTCTCGCTCCAATGATTGGCTTATAGCATGTAGGGACAGGCAAGTGAAGACTTTTTCTTTGCTTTGTTGATTTTTCTTTGGTCAGGAGGTTTTATCTCCTCTTAGAGCACAGATTTCTCTGGTTATGACAATCTCTCTACCCATCATCACTCCGTCTGTCCATGTCCATCACTCCCTGCACAATCTCATTTCCAGCTACTGACTTTGAAATCTTCTCATTTAGTGAGTACTACACTTCACTCATCAGTGTAATAGGAATAGCTAGGAACAGCAGAACTGAGGTGCCAATCACTGCTATAGACTCACCCACAGCCTGACCAGGAAGTGGGAGCCTGAAGCTGTAGAACCAACCAGAGACTGCACAGGAAGTGGGAGCCTGAAGCTGCAAGCACCGCCCGCAGCCTACACAGGAAGTGAGAGCCTGAAGCTGTAGAACCGCCCACAGCCTGACCAGAAAGTGGGAGCCTGAAGCTGTAGAACCACACACAGCCTGACCAGAAAGTGGGAGCCTGAAGCTGTAGAACCACACACCGCCTGACAGAAAGTGGGAGCCTGAAGCTGTAGAACCCCCCACAGCCTGACCAGAAAGTGGGAGCCTGAAGCTGTTAGACGCCCACAGCCTGACCAGAAAGTGGGAGCTGAAGCTGTAGAAAACCCCCCCACAACCTGACCCGAAAGTGGGAGCCTGAAGCTGTAGACCACACACAGCCCGACCAGGGAAAGTGGGAGCCTGAAGCTTTTAGAAAAGCCCACAGCCTGACCAGAAAGTGGGAGCCTGAAGCTGTAGAACCGCCCACAGCCTGACAGAAAGTGGGAGCCTGAAGCTGTAGAACCGCCCACAACCTGAACAGAAAGTGGGAGCCTGAAGCTGTAGAACCACACAGCGCCTGACCAGAAAGTGGGAGCCTGAAGCTGTAGAACCACACACAACCTGAACGGGAAGTGGAGGCATAAAGCTGTATAACAACCCACAGCCTGAAGGAAAGTGGGAGCTGAAGCTGTAGAACACCGCAGCCTGCACAGGAAGTGGGAGCCTGAAGCTGTAGAACACCGCAAGCCTGACAGGAAAGTGGGAGCCTGAAGCTGTAGAACCATCCGCAGCCTGCACAGGAAGTGAGAGCCTGAAGCTGTAGAACCGCCCACAACCTGACCAGAAAGTGGGAGCCTGAAGCTGTAGAACCATCCGCAGCCTGCACAGGAAGTGAGAGCCTGAAGTGTAGAACCACCACAACCTGACCAGAAAGTGGGAGCCTGAAGCTGTAGAACCATCCGCAGCCTGAACAGAAAGTGGGAGCCTGAAGCTGTAGAGAACCATCCGCAGCCTGCACAGGAAGTGAGAGCCTGAAGCTGTAGAACCACCCACAACCTGAACGGGAAGTGGAGGCCTAAAGCTGTAGAACAACCCACAGCCTGAACGGGAAGTAGGAGCCTGAGGCTGTAGAACCACCCACAGCCTGCACAGGAAGTGGGAGCCTGAAGCTGTAGAACCACCCGCAGCCTGCACAGGAAGTGGGAGCCTGAAGCTGTAGAACCACCCGCAGCCTGCACAGGAAGTGGGAGCCTAAAGCTGTAGAACCCCCAGCCTGCACAGGAAGTGGGAGCCTGAAGCTGTAGAACCCCGCAGCCTGCACAGGATAGTGGGAGCCTGAAGCTGTAGAACCACCCACAGCCTGACGGAAGTGGCAACAAGCTGTAGAACCACCCGCAGCCTGACAGGAAGTGGGAGCTGAAGCTGTAGAACCACCACAGCCTGCACAGGAAGTGGGAGCCTGAAGCTGTAGAACCACCCCAGCCTGCACGGGAAGTGAGAGCCTGAAGCTGTAGAACAAACCAACTCCTGAACGGAAGTGGGAGCCTGAAGCTGTAGAACACCACAGCCTGCGGAAGTGGGAGCTGAGCTGTAGAACCACCCCCAGCCTGGACAGGTAGTTGGAGGCTGAAGCTGTAGAACCACCCACAGCCTGCACGGGAAGTGGGAGCCTGAAGCTGTAGAACCACCCACAGCCTGCACGGGAAGTGGCAATCTGAAGCTGTAGAACCACCCGCAGCCTGCACAGGAAGTGGAGCCTGAAGCTGTAGAACCACACACAGCCTGAAGAGGAAGTGGGAGCCTGAAGCTGTAGAACCACCCACAGCCTGACAGGAAGTGAGAGCCTGAAGCTGTAGACCCCCCCACAGCCTGAACGGGAAATGGATAGCTGAAGCTGTAGAACCACCCGCAGCCTGCACAGGAAGTGGGAGCCTGAAGCTGTAGAACCACCCACAGCCTGACCAAAACATGGGAGCCTTAAGCTGTAGAACCCCACACAGTAGAACCACCCACATTAACAGGAACAGAGAGTTTAAACCTGGCTGAGAAAGCCCCTTTCAGGGTCGGAGTCCTCAGATTCCTTTTTCTTACCTTTTGGGGTTTTCGCTGTAAACTCTGGGTCGAAACAGAAGGTGTCCTCAGGCTTCCCCGACGCCGGCTTAAAGGGGGGCTGGATCTCCCGCCTGTACAACTTCTAGAGACACCAAGCAGGAGGTCAGCACCGGTGAAAGTCAGGACACCCCTCCCATTATAAACAGGAGTCAGGACACCCCTCCCATTATATACAGGAGTCGGGACACCCCTCCCATTATAAACAGGAGTCAGGACACCCCTCCCATTATAAACAGGAGTCGGGACACCCCTCCCATTATATACAGGAGTCGGGACACCCCTCCCATTACATCCAGAAGTCAGGGCACCCCTCCCATTATACACCGAAGTCAGGGCACCCCTCCCATTACATCCACAAGTCAGGGCAACCCTCCCATAACAACCAGAAGTCAGGGCACCCCTCCCATTACACCCAAAGTCAGGGCACCCTCCCATTACATCCACAAGTCAGGGCACCCCTCCATTACATCCAAGTCAGGGCACCCTCCCATTACATCCAGAAGTCAGGGCACCCTCCCATTTTCATCCACAAGTCGGGGCACCCTCCCACCTACCCATTACATCCAGAAGTCAGGCCACCCCTCCCATAACATCCAGAAGTCAGGGCACCCCTCCCATTACATCCAGAAGTCAGGGCACCCCTCCCATTACATCCAGAAGTCAGGGCACCCCTCCCATTACATCCAGAAGTCAGGGCACCCCTCCCATTACATCCAGAAGTCAGGGCACCCCTCCCGTCATGTCCAGAAGTCAGGGCACCCCTCCCGTCATGTCCAGAAGTCAGGGCACCCCTCCCATTCTATACAGAAGTCAGGGCACCCCCCCACATTTTATACAGCATGGATGGATAGCCGTGCTATGATCTCCTGCTGATCCGACCTTCTGGAAATGAAGCAGATTTATTGCAAGTGAATAAAATCTGAACCAACTTACGTTCCAGTCAATGGTAGCAAAAAACGGATGCCGTTTGATTTCTTCTACCCTGTCCAGGCCGGCCCCTGGGGACGAGAAGCAGCAGAGGTTACGGTGATGTGGGGTCGGATACCAGCGTATTTCATACACAATGCACCGACACACTGCAGCGGAATCTCAGCACAGAGAAATGCATGTGCTTTGCTTCATTCACAGTCTTTATTGGAGGGATCAGGTTTGTCCAAGTTCTCAGATTACAACAAACGGTTTTAATTCACTAACAGCAGAGAAAATGCTAAAATATCTGTTCCCCCCCGACCCCACCATATGTTAACAGCTGCCTTAAAGGGCTCCTGTCACATAGGTTGTGCCCCCCTTGCTGAGGACAGCACAAGCCAGTGTCAGACCCTGCTGTTTCCAGCGCTGTGTCCCTTATTCTGCAAGATGCTGGAGTTTTTGAGTATTTAAAGGGAACCTGTCACATGGATTATGCCCCCCTTGATGAGGGCAGCACAAGCCAGTGTCAGACCTGCTGTTTCCAGCGCTGTGTCCCTTATCCTGTAAAATGCTGCAGTTTGAGTATTTAAAGGGAACCTGTCACTTAGGTTGTGCCTCCCTTGCTGAGGGCAGCACAAGTCAGTGTCAGACCCTGCTGTTTCCGGCGCTGTGTCCCTTATTCTGCAAGATGCTGGAGTTTTAGAGCATTTAATGCTCAAATCTGCAGTTTTCAGCCAGAAGAGTCATTCAAAGAGTCAGTTTTTTCAAACCCCGCCCACCTGAGGCTAGCCCCGCCCACTTCAACTGATAAATCTATTACTTTGCATAGGTAGAAACATGTGGATAACTGTCAGTGGGCGTGGCTAACCTTTGGTGGGCGGGGCTAACAACTGCTCATGAATAAGATTTGAGGGGTAAATGCTCTAAAACGCCAGCTTCTTATAGAATAAGGGGCACAGCTCTGGGAACAGCTTGTGCTGCCCTCAGCAAGGGGGGCATTAACCTATGTGACAGTTTCCCTTTAACATTCAGCAAGGGAGTCACACTGGACGGTGAGGTAAGGGGGCAATCTGGGCGGCGTCAGCGGTGACCCCAGGGCGGCGTCAGCGGTGACCCCAGGGCGGCGTCAGCGGTGACCCCAGGGCGGCGTCAGCGGTGACCCCAGGGTGGCGTCAGCGGTGACCCCAGGGTGGCGTCAGCGGTGACCCCAGGGTGGCGTCAGCGGTGACCCCAGGGTGGCGTCAGCGGTGACCGCAGGGTGGCGTCAGCGGTGACCCCAGGGTGGCGTCAGCGGCGACCCCAGGGTGGCGTCAGCGGCGACCCCAGGGTGGCGTCAGCGGCGACCCCAGGGTGGCGTCAGCGGCGACCCCAGGGTGGCGTCAGCGGCGACCCCAGGGTGGCGTCAGCGGCGACCCCAGGGTGGCAGGGCGTCCGGACTCCACCTGTTCCCTGGCATCCTCCGTGGTGATCAGCACCGCCACTTCCCTCTCCGATTCTTGTAATCCAGATTACCAAATATCCTGGATTACTGGGAGGTCGGAGGACGGGTGCACATCAGACACATTGGGGACGGTCCTCAGCAGGGAGTTTAGGAGTAACGAGGACCCGGGTGGGCGCGGGGCTGCGCACACGATGGCGGCGGCGGTCACAGCGAGCTCACCTAATCGGTTTAGAGGATTCCGCTTGAACAACATTCGCAGGAGACTCTGAGCTTCGGGACTTAAGAACTGCGGCATCCCGAGCTTTGACCTGTGGAAAGGTCAGAGGTCAAAGGTGAGAACGTGCAGAGCGGCCGATCACTGGAGACGCTTTACCTCCTTCCCAACCGCTGCATTATGTACAGAGGATCACAAATGCACAGTCACGTCATGTAGGGATTGTGGGAACCGCTGATCCCCGTCCTCCTGACACGCACCAGTTACTGGGCACCTCACAAATTCATATGTATCCATAGCAACCAGACTGTCCAGGAAAAGGGTTACAATGTACCCAGAGCAACCAGACGGTCCGGGAGAACGGTTACAATGTATCCATATAACCAGACTGGTTACAATGTATCCATAGCAAACAGACTGTCAGGGAGAACGGTTACAATGTATCCATAGCAACCAGAATGTCAGGGAGAACAGTTACAATGAATCCACAGCAACCAGACTGTCCAAGAAAAGGGTTACAATGTATCCATAGCAACCAGACTGTCCGGGAGAACGGTTAAAATGTATCCATAGCAACCAGACTATCCGGGAGAAGGGTTACAATGTAGCCATAGCAACCAGACTATCCGGGAGAAGGGTTACAATGTAGCCATAGCAACCAGACTGTCCAGGAGAAGGGTTACAATGTATCCATAGCAACCAGACTGTCCGGGAGAAGGGTTACAATGTATCCATAGCAATCAGACTGTCCGGGAGAACGGTTAAAATGTATCCATAGCAACCAGACTATCCGGGAGAAGGGTTACAATGTAGCCATAGCAACCAGACTGTCTGGGAGAAGGGTTACAATGTATCCATAGCAACCAGACTGTCCGGGAGAAGGGTTACAATGTATCCATAGCAACCAGACTGTCCGGGAGAAGGGTTACAATGTATCCATAGCAACCAGACTGTCCGGGAGAAGGGTTACAATGTATCCATAGCAACCAGACTGTCCGGGAGAAGGTTTACAATGTATCCATAGCAACCAGACTGTCCGGGAGAAGGGTTACAATGTATCCATAGCAACCATACTGACGGAGAATTGTTACAATGTATACATAGCAACCAGAATGTCAGTGAGAACAGTTACAATGTATCCACAGCAAGCAGACTGTCCAAGAAAAGGGTTACAATGTATCCATAGGAACCAGACTGTCAGGGAGAATGGTTACAATGTATCCATAGCAACCACACTATCAGGGAGAATGGTTACAATGTATCCATAGCAAACAGACTGTCCTGGAGAAGGGTTACATTGTATCCATAACAACCAGACTGTCAGAGAGACCGGTTACAATGTATCCATAGCAACCAGACTGTCAGGGAGACCGGTTACAATGTATCCATAGCAACCAGACTGACCGGGAGAACAGTTACAATGTATGCATAGCAACCAGACTGACCGGGAGAACGGTTACAATGTATCCATAGCAACCAGACTGTCTGGGAGAACGGTTACAATGTATCCATAGCAACCAGACTATCCGGGAGAACCGCTACAATGTATGCATAGCAACAATACTGTCGCGGAGAACGGTTACAATGTATCCATAGCAAAAAGACTGTCCGGGAGAACAGTTACAATGTATCCATAGCACCTAGACTGACAGGGAGAACTGTTCCAATGTATCCATAGCACCCAGACTGTCCGGGAGAACGGATACAATGTATCCATAGCAACCAGACTTTCCGGGAGAAGGGTTACAATGTATCCATAGCAACCAGACTGTCCGGGAGAAGGGTTACAATGTATCCATAGCAACCAGACTGTCCGGGAGAAGGGTTACAATGTATCCATAGCAACCAGACTGTCCGGGAGAAGGGTTACAATGTATCCATAGCAACCATACTGTCGGAGAATTGTTACAATGTATCCATAGCAACCAGAATGTCAGTGAGAACAGTTACAATGTATCCACAGCAAGCAGACTGTCCAAGAAAAGGGTTACAATGTATCCATAGGAACCAGACTGTCAGGGAGAATGGTTACAATGTATCCATAGCAACCACACTATCAGGGAGAATGGTTACAATGTATCCATAGCAAACAGACTGTCCTGGAGAAGGGTTACATTGTATCCATAGGAACCAGGCTGTCAGGGAGACCGGTTACAATGTATCCATAGCAACCAGACTGACCGGGAGAACCGTTACAATGTATGCATAGCAACCAGACTGACCGGGAGAACGGTTACAATGTATCCATAGCAACCAGACTGTCTGGGAGAACGGTTACAATGTATCCATAGCAACCAGACTGTCCGGGAGAACCGCTACAATGTATGCATAGCAACCAGACTGTCTGGGAGAACAGTTACAATGTATCCATAGCAACCAGACTGTCCGGGAGAACGGTTACAATGTATCCATAGCAAAAAGACTGTCCGGGAGAACAGTTACAATGTATCCATAGCACCTAGACTGACAGGGAGAACTGTTCCAATGTATCCATAGCAACCAGATTGTCAGATAAGACTGTGACAGTACAATTCGGTTCCAATGTATCCATTGCAATGAGTAAATTCCCTATCCTACTGACATGCCATCAATGTGTGATGACAAAACCCCTTAAAGGGAACCTGTCACATAGATTTTGCCCTTCCTGAGGCCAGCACAAGATAGCGACAGACAGGCTGTTTCCAGCGCTGAGTCCCTTTTTCTGTAAGATACAGGATTTGCAGAGTATTTACTGCTGAAATATTGCAGTTTGCAGCCAGAAAAGAGTCTGATTAATTCATGACCTGGTGGTAGCTAGCTCCACCCACCTAAGGCTAGCTCCACCCACCTGAGACTAGCTCCACCCCCACCCACTGGTTATTCTACCTATTTAAAGTAAAAGGATGAATCAACCGTGCATGGGCAGGGCCAACTTCTGGTCATGAATTAGACGGACTCTTCTCGGGAGCAGGCTGCAAACTCAGATTTGAGCATTAAATAATCTGGAACTCCTGCACCTTACAGAATAAGGGACCCAGCGCTGTCTGACATCAACTTGTGCTGTACTCAACCAGGGCAACATAACCCATGTGACAGGTTCCCTTTAACGCTAATGACACACGGAGCAGAGGGGTGCACTTACTTTAGGATCATGTTCATTGTTTCATTTCGGTCTTTTCCTTGGAAGGGCAGCGTACCAGTCAGCATCTCAAACTGCGAGACACAAAGGAGCAAGTAAGATTCCAATGGAACGAAAAAAAATATTTTCTCATTTTCCTTCTTCTCAGACCAGCTATGACAATTTGTAAAATCCCGAAATACACAAAGAATTTGGACACAAAGACATAGAAATATTATTTTACTAAGAGGAACAGATTAGACCCAAAAAGTCAAGTTATCCTAAAAAGGACGAATACTTAACTTGAACAGTGTAAAAATCCTAAAACCAAAAGTCCATAGAGGTATAAATGACATTACTCACAATGTATTATCCTCCAGAGCTGCGCTCACTATTCTGCTGGTGCAGTCACTGTACATACATTACTTATCCTGTACTGATCCTGAGTTACATCCTGTATTATACTCCAGAGCTGCGCTCACTATTCTGCTGGTGCAGTCACTGTGTACATACATTACTTATCCTGTACTGATCCTGAGTTACATCCTGTATTATCCTCCAGAGCTGCACTCACTATTCTGCTGGTGCAGTCACTGTACATACATTACTTATCCTGCATTGATCTGGAATTACATCCTGTATTATCCTCCAGAGCTGCGCTCACTATTCTGCTGGTGCAGTCACTGTACATATATTACTGATCCTGTACTGATCCCGAGTTACATCCTGTATTATCCTCCAGAGCTGTGCTCACTATTCTGCTGGTGCAGTCACTGTACATACATTACTTATCCTGTACTGACCCTGAGTTACATCCTGTATTATACTCCAGAGCTGCGCTCACTATTCTGCTGGTGCAGTCACTGTGTACAAACATTACTTATCCTGTACTGATCCTGAGTTACATCCTGTATTATCCTCCAGAGCTGCGCTCACTATTCTGCTGGTGCAGTCACTGTACATACATTACTTATCCTGTACTGATCCTGAATTACATCCTGTATTATACTCCAGAGCTGCGCTCACTATTCTGCTGGTGCAGTCACTATACATACATTACTTATCCTGTACTGATCCTGAGTTACATCCTGTATTATCCTCCAGAGCTGCGCTCACTATTCTGCTGGTGCAGTCACTGTATATACATAACTTATCCTGTAATGATCCTGGGTTATATCCTGTATTCTCCTCCCGAACATGACCCCATTAGTCTGCACAGTGAACGTACCATGAGGACGCCGAATGACCACCAGTCGGCGCTCTGCGTGTGGCCCCGCCTGTTGACCACCTCTGGGGCCATGTATTCCACGGTGCCGCAGAAGGAGTACGCCTTCTTTTCATGGTCCACCGATTCTTTGCTGAGCCCAAAATCTGGAAAAACAAAAGAAATGCAAAAGTGCCCCCTAACGAAACATCCCGGCTGCGGACAAGGGTAACACATGGAAGGAGACCGGCAGACTCCGGGGGGGCGCCACCTTGCAGGGCGGTCACTAAAATCTGCGCGAACCACATCTTCTGTCATTCTGTTGTTTCCACATTGTAACCAATAGAAGGAAAGCTCTAAAACCTTATCTATTGGGTCACATACAGCGCCTTGCAAAAGTATTCAGCCCCCTTGAACTTTTCTACCTTTTGCCACATTTCAGGTTTCAAACAAAGATATAAAATTGTAATTTTTTGGTGAAGAATCAACAAGTGGGACAATTGTGAAGTGGAACGAAATTTATTGGATATTTTAAACTTTTGTAAAAAAGAAAAAACTGAAAAAAGTGGGGCGTGCAAAATTATTCGGCCCCTTAAGCGAATACTTTGTTGCGCCCCGC
>JAODAL010069270.1:0-16430 GCA_025379985.1 Phyllomedusa bahiana | reverse complement strand
GCAGAACATCAAAGTAAACTTCAGCTGCTCCCAGAACATAATAATAAAACCTCACGGGCTGCAAACCTAAATAATACCCATCAGCTGCTCCCAGAACCTCAAAACAAAACCCTCAGCTGCTGAAAAACCCTTTCATAAATACCCTCAACTGCGGGCAGAAACTCATAGTAACCCCTTCAGCTGCTGCAAAAACAAATAATCCCCTAAAAAATGCTGTATTATTTCTGCCAGCTGGGGTGTTTTAAAGAGGTTCTGCACCGCTGGGGGTGTATTATGGGGCCTTTTGTCAGCAGTTGAGGTGTATTATGAGGTTCTTTTAAGCAGCTGGGTGTATTATAAGCCCCTGTAGTACAAAGGTGTTTTTATAGGTTCTGCAGCACCCTAAAGGTGTTTTTATGAGGCCTCACCCCAATTGAGGTGAATTATGAGGTTCTGCAGCCCTGGGGTGAAATTATGAGGTTCTGCAGCAGCTGGGGTGTTTTAAAATGGGGGTTTCTGCAGCAGCTGGGTGTATTATGGGGGTTCTACAGCAGTTTGAGGTGAATTATATTTCTGCAGTAGCTGGGGTGTGTTATGAGGTTCTCCCAGCAGCTGAGGCGTATTATGAGGCTCTCACAGTTAAAGGTGAATTATGGGGTTTCCTGCAGCGCTGAGGTGTATTATGGGGTTTCTACAGCAGCAAGGTGAAATTAGGGGTTCTGCAGAAAGCGGGGTGAAATTAGGGTTTTTCGGGCAGGGGTAAAATTGTTTAATACAGGAGAAATATCATTCTTTTCTTCATACTTTTTCTTCCTTTTGTTTCCAGTCTTGGCTTCAGCTCAAAAACTGCATCAAAGCGGCATGTTTAATCCCAGCCACATAGAAATGTTCTCTGCCATTGTAACCTACCTGTGATGATAATGAGGTGATAGAAGTTATAACAGGAAATGACAGTTTATTGCAAGGCTCTGTGACTGCTGTGAAAAATGAAAGCTATCAGAATTTTTTTTAGAAATACAGTATCTCACAAAAGTAAGTACACCCCTCACATTTTTGTAATATTGCCCTAAATCTTTTCATGGCACTGAAGATGACACTTTGAAACAATATAAAGTAGTCAGTATCCAGCTTGTGTAACAGTGTAAATATGCTGTGCCCTCAAAACTCAAACACAGACATCAATGTCTAAACCGCTGGGAACAATGTGAGTACACTCCTAAGGGAAACTGTACAAATTGTGCCCAAAGTGTCAGTATTTTGTGTGGCCTCCATTATTTTCCGGCACGGCCTTAGCTCTCTCGGGCATGGAGGTCACTAGAGCTTCACAGGTTGCAGCCATTGGAATCCTCTTCTCTCCTCCATGACAACATCACGGAGCTGGTGGATGTTAGAGACCTTGTGCTCCTCCACCTTCCATTTGAGGAGGCTCCACAGATGCTCCATAGGGTTTAGGTCTGGAGACGCTTGGCCAGTCCAGCACCTTTACCCTCATTTTCTTTAGCAAGGCAGTGGTCGTCTTGGAGGTGTTTGGGGTCCTTATCATGTTGGATACTGCCCTGCAGCCCAGAAGGGAGGGGGTCATGCTGTGCTTCAGTATGTCACAGTACATGTTAGCATTCATGGTTCCCTCAATGAACTGTAGTTCCCCACAACCGGTCGCACTCATGCATCCCCAAACCATGACACTCCCATCACCATGCTTAACTATAGGCATCACACACTTGTCTCTCTTCTCCTCACCTGGTTGCTGCCACACCCCCTTGACACCATCTGAACCAAATAAGTTTATCTTGGTCTCATCAGAGCACAGGACAGGGTTCCAGTAATCCATGTCCTTAGTCTGCTTGTCTTCAGCAAACTGTTTGTGGGCTTTCTGGTGCATCATCTTTAGAAGATGCTACATTCTGGGACGACAGCAAAGCAGACCAATTTGATGCAGTGTGCAGCGTATGGTCTGAGCACTAACAGTCTGAATTTCACCCCTTTAACCTCTGCAGTAATGCTGGCAGCACTCATATACCTTCCTTGAAAAGACAGTGTTTTGATATGCAGCTTAGTATGTGAACTCAATTTCTTTTGTCGACCATGGGGCCACCTGTCTTGTTAAACCTTTGTATGATCTTGGCCAGGTTGCTGCAGCTCAGTTTCACGGTGGTGGCAATCTTCTAATAGCCCAGGACATCTTTATGTAGAGCAATTATTTTTCTTTTTTCAGATCCTCGGACAGTTCTTTGCCTTGAGGTGCCATGTTGAACGTCAATTGACCAGTATTAAATTAAAATAAAAAACACTAAAATGTATAAAAAAACACACTTAACACTAGTCTCAGTACATCACAAAGTTCTAATATGGTAGTGGGTAGTGCCTATAATTTTAATATATTTGCCTATGCCGTATTTAAATGTCTCTTTATTTAGATGTGTCTTTCCTTGGCTCAGCATATCCCAAGATGAGCGGTATGAGATGACCGGTTCCATCCCCCCCCCCCCCCCCCCCTAATTTTGCAATACTCTGTCGGGAGTTGTCTAGGCAGTATGGGCGACATGTATGATCGGGCTTTTCGCCTGTTTTTCGGCGTATACTGTGCCTCCCAGCCCGAATCCCGCTGTCGAACGCAGGGATGCAGTGTTAGGCGCAGCGTTCGCCACTTTCAGCTGCGCCCCACATGAAGGGGCGGGCAGTGGGCGCGGTGTGGGCGCGGGGTAGGCGTTCTGGGGCGGGACGCGGCGCGCTCGAAAACTCCGAGGCATGTACGATGGCGAGTCGGCAAAGCGAGGCGCAGTGCAGCGCTCGCCAGCTCCGACAGGCAGACCGGGTTTATTTTGGTCTAAATGCTCCGGCAGAGGCGAAGTGAAGCAGGATCCGAACATGCGAGGAAGCAGATAGAAGATCGTGACAGAAATCTCGGCGCTCCGCTCCGTGCAGCAGGAGTATGATTCCGAAAAAATCGCCTTTATAAAGGCGGAAAACAGTGTCAGAAAAGAGCTGAATGTAAAAAATAAACATAAAAAAAAATCACTTTCCTAAACTCTAGAACGGCGCAATATCAAGAATTATGATATTGTATATTGCCGGGAAATACAGTAATTCAAATTCTGAAAGCTATTCTCATTGGTCGGCATAAACCGGCCAATCAGAATAGGAGCGACAGTGAACCATTAAAACCTATGGGGAAGGATTGACCAATCAGAATCAAAGGCGGGACAGTTCAAAATACAGTAAAAATGGTGAAAAAAGCTGATTGGCTGAGCTACCGGGGACTTGGCTAGCTCAGCCAATCAGAATAGGTTCGACAGAGACCCATTAAAACCTATGGAGAACTATTGACCAATCAGAATAGAAGCGACAAAGACCCATTATATCCTATGAAGTTTTGACCAATCAATCAAAATCAAAGGTGGGACAGTTCAAAATACAGTAAAAAGACAGAAAAGAGCTGATTGGCTGAGCTAGCGGGGGCTTGGCTATCCCAGCCAATCAGAGCGCGAGTCTACTTCTCCCATTTTTAGTCTATGGAGAGATGGGCGCTCTAAAATCTCGGCGCTCAGCGCCGTGCGGCATGAAGTATTAATAAAAAAATTATTTTTATTAAATGTAAAACTTTTATCAGATAAAGAGCCGAACCCTTCTTTACAAATAAAAGAAAGTTAAAAATCCCGAACAACGCGATTTGTCGTGCCAAGACCGGCGCTAACATAGGGAATTGCAATAGAGAGAATTGCCGGGAAATACAGTAATTCAAATTGTTTAAGCTATTCTCATTGGTCGGCATAAACCAGCCAATCAGAATAGGAGTGACAATGTCTCATTATAACCTATGGAGGAGAATTGACCAATGAGAATAGGAGCGACAATGTCCCATTATATCCTATGGAGAAAAATTGACCAATCTTATTCAAAGGCGGGACAGTTCAAAATACAGTAAAAATGCAGAAACGAGCTGATTGGTTGAGCTAGCGGGGACTCATCCAGCTTAGGAGCATCGCTCGCTCTCCCATTGGTCCAAATAACGGCGCCTCTTTTAACTTAGCCAATCACAGAGCGTGCTCAGAATTTCTTTTCCCCATAGAACTCTATGAGAAAGTAGCTCGCGCTCTGATTGGCTAAGCTGGACGAGCCCCCGCCGCTTCAACCAATCAGCTTGTTTCTGCATTTTTACTGTATTTTCAACTGTCCCGCCT
The DNA here is from genome assembly GCA_025379985.1 of Phyllomedusa bahiana. Lineage (NCBI taxonomy): Eukaryota > Metazoa > Chordata > Amphibia > Anura > Hylidae > Phyllomedusa > Phyllomedusa bahiana. Next base: position 12,270 of record JAODAL010069270.1, on the reverse strand, counting down.
TTGAATATGATTGGTCAATTTTTCTCCATAGGTTAGAATGGGTCCTTGTCGCTCCTATTCTGATTGGGCAATTCTCCTTAATAGGATATAATGGGCCACTGTCGCTCCTATTCTGATTGGTCAATTCTCCTCCGTAGGTTATAATGGGACATTGTCGCTCCTATTCTGATTGGTCAATTCTCCTCCATAGGTTATAATGGGACATTACTATTCTGATTGGCTGGTTTATGCCGACCAATGAGAATAGCTTAAACAATTTGAATTACTGTATTTTCCGGCAATTCCCTATGTAGCGCCGGTCTCGGCGACAAACGCGTTGTTCGGGATATTAACTGCTTTATTTGTAAAGAAGGGTTCTGCTCTTTATCTGATAATGTTTTACATTTAATAAAAATAATTTTTTTATTAATACTTCATGCCGCACGGCGCTGAGCGCCAAGATTTCAGAGCGCCCATCTCTCCATAGACTATAATGGGAGAAGTAGCTCGCGCTCTGATTGGCTGGGATAGCCAAGCCCCCGCTAGCTCAGCCAATCAGCTCTTTTTCTGTATTTTTACTTTATTTTGAATTATCCCGCCGTGTATTCTGATTGGTCTAAACTTCTCCATAGCCTAGAATGGGTATTTGTCGCTCCTATTCTGATTGGCTGAGCTAGCCGAGCCCCCGCTAGCTCAGCCAATCACCTCTTTTCAGCATTTTTACAGTATTTTGAACTGTCCCGCCGTGGATTCTGATTGGTCTAAACTTCCCCATCGGTTTTAATGTTTCACTGTCGCTCCTATTCTGATTTGCCCGGTTTATGCCGACCAATCAGAATAGCTTTCAGAATTTGAATTACTGTATTTCCCGGCAATTTCCAATATCCTAATTCTTGAATTAGGATCTTGGACTGTGATGTTGTGTTAGGTATTTTTTAGGTTTCAGCTCTTTTCCTGAGAATGTTGAACGCCTTTATAAAGGCGATTTTTGATTCATACTCCGCACCGACATGTGGAATGATTTCTCGCTGTTCCAGCCTGTCTCGCATCGGAACTGTTTTTCGGCGCAGCCCCGCACGGCGCCTAAGTCCCGCACTGCGCCCATGTCCCCGCACTGTGCCCCACACACACTGGCCAGGCGCGGCGGACTTTTCCCCGCATGTATGACCGCACTACCTCCGGCGCCGAATCATAGGCGCAGCGCCGCACTGCGCCTCAGTCCCGCACTGCGCCTAACACACTGGCGAGGCGCGGCGGACTTTACATGCTATGTATGAGCGCGCCCCGGCCCCGACATAAATCAGGCGCAGATTCCGCCGGGAAACTGGCGGAAAGGTGCGCCCCGACCCGGCGAGATTCATACATGTCGCCCTATGTATTTACACATGGCCACCCAGTGGCCACAAAAGGAGTGACATAAGGTGTAGAGCAGTGTCAGACCAGGAGCAACATGGAACAGTAAATTAACCCCGTAAAATATAGTAAAAATCTTAATCCTACTTGGAAACCTAAAGAAATCAGTAGTGACGTCAGAAATGGATGTGCATCCACACCAGGAGCGATGGCAGGTCTGGAGCAGCATGAGACGTGGAGTGATGCTGTAAGGTAAATTAAGCCTGTAAAATATTTAAAAACCCTTACCCTAATCCTAAAGTCAATTTAGGGCAAAATTCAGTTCAAGCCTCATCATCTTAAATTGCTTAAATTCACGTAAAATTTGACAACCATCTGAATCTGAAGCGCGACACTAGTACAGGTAATGCAGCCGGTAATTTAATGCTTCATGTCATGTGGCTCATGTACTCCTACATTATCATTGTTTCTGTTTCGCCTCTTACTAGATTTGCCCCTCTTGATTTGCTGTATCCAGGCTCTGATGTCATCAACTGCCCCTTCCTTCTGGTCACTTGGGCAGTTGGTAGCAGCCATCTTAGGGCACAGTTGATGCTCATCAGGTCTGGCAAAAGTAACATCTTTTCACCTACTGTTCAGTGCATATTTGCATCTGGATTCATCCTACAGGCCTCTTCAGTCGAGATGACCCTGTCTGACAATGTACTCGGTGTGAGTTCTGGTATAGAATGTACTAAGAAAAGTAATCTCACGGAGCCGCACACTTACTGCCGAGTAATTGAGTCTGAATACTACATGTGTTCTATACATATATGAAAACAGGCTAAGGCCATGTTCACACAGCTTATTTTGACGTGGTTTTGGACGAGGTTTTCAGAGCGTTTCCTCGCCCAGTTCACTTCATTGATTCCTATGTAAAACCTTGTAGTTGTAGTTCACACATGAGGTTTATACTCGCTTCTTTGGAAGAGCTAAAAAAGAAGCATCATGTCAATTCTTGAAGCGTGTTTTAGGCGCGGTTTTTGGTGCGTTTTTGTCACGTTTTCGGCATGGTTTTCACCGCGGTTTTTGTCCTGGATATTAATTTGTATGGGTGAAAAACACGTCGAAAACCTCATCCAAAACCACGCTGAGAAACGCCTCTAAGGGCATGATCACACAACGTTTTTCAGATCCGTTTTTTTATCTGTTTTTCGGACCCAAAACGGATCCAAAAAACGTATCTAACAATTTGCAGTTTGATTTATATTGGTTTCAATGTAAAACACGTATCTCCGTTCAGATGAGTGATCACTGCTGCGTTTTTACCTGCTTCTTTTCAATGCATTTTTCGGATCCGTTTTAAGAATTGACATGTAATTTATATTTGCGTTTAACGCTCGTGAAATCACCATAGGAAACAATGGTGTGCGTTTTTGGAGATTGAAAAACAGATAAAAAAAAGCAACATACATTTGGTACGTTTTGGATACCAAAAGCGCATCCGAAAAACGCACTGGCTTTAAATTTGTCGTGTAATACACTAAATTGGCCGCTTCTCATTTGATGTAGAAGCACTGTTTGGACTTTAGTAACCTGGAGCGGAAAGTGTTTTAGGTGTAATGTAAGAGGAAATCCAATAGAGGGCACTTCCATTATTTTACATGTGTTTAATCTTATAAATCACTTTTTAATAATTTTTATGGAAATTATAGAAGTTTTTAATAATTAATTTACAAATGTTTTAGATAAATAGTTTATTATAGAATGTTGATTGGTTTTAGTATTATACTGAAACCACTCAACATTCTGTAATAAACTATTTATATAAAACATTTATAAATTAATTATTAAAAGCTTCTATCATTTCTATAAACACCTATTCTACACTAAAAAAAACTGCTTTTGTTTGATTCAAAACATATTAAAAAGGGATTTATAAGATTAAACACATGTAAAATAATGGAAGCTCACTCTATTGGATTTTCTCTTACATTACACCTAAACACTTTCCACTCCAGGTAACTAAAGTTCAAACAGTGCTTCTACATCAAATGAGACCGATTTAGTGTATTACATTAAAGATTCTATCTTTTCAAACTACAACCTCTGTGGATGTTATCATTTGTGAATAGTCTCAAGTTCTTTGCTTGCCTTTTATCTAGTGTATACTGTGTATATTTATTGAAAAACGGATCCGAAAAACGCATGCAAAAAAGCATCCAAAAAAGCATCAGCTGTTGCATTTTTGGATACATTTTTTTGAATGCAGTTTCTCTTCTGGTAAAAAACGGATCCAAAACGTTGTGTGAACAAAAACTAAAACCTCTTCTGAAGAAGCGTGTTTCAGGCGAGGTTTTAGGAGTGGAAACACTCCCAAAACCATGTCAAAATAAGCCGTGTGAACATGGCCTAAGGGTATGTGCACATGGCATTTGTTAAATATGTTTTTGGGTACATTTTATGCACTGAAAAACAAGCATCAAAACGTTTTTTAACAATGGTTAAGTGTGATTACATTGATTTCACTGTAAAATACGTATCGTTGTTCAAATACTACGGGCAATATGTCAGAATAGAGGCGTCTCCACCTCGGTTTTAAGGTGCAGTCAAAAATCTGGCGTTTGGGAAACCTTGCATAGTATAATTGATGCGTCTAATCTAAGTGCATAGCGTATCATTGCTAGCATATGTTATGCACCTACTTTAGGCACATTCAATAATGCGCCTAGTTTTGTTGTACTACAGTTCATTTGGAAAGAGAATAGGGAGTCAACAGACATTTTCTGAAGCAGATTCGGAAGCGGATTTTGAAGCATAAAATTGCACTTCAAAATATGTCGTGAGCACACCCCAAAGCATATCCTTGCTGCCCATAGCAACCAATCAGAGCCCATAATGACCAATCAGAGCCCATAGGAACCAATCAGAGCCCATAGCAACCAATCAGTGCTCAAAGCAACCAATCAGGGCCCATAGCAACCAATCAGCGCTCATAACGACCAATCAGAGCTCATAGCAACTAATCAGAGCTCAGTTTTCATTTTTCCAGAGCAGTAAAGAAATGAAAGCTGAGCTCTGATTGGTTGCTATGAGCTCTTATTAGTTACTATGGGCTCTGATCTGTTATGAGCTCTGATTGGTTGCTATGGGCTCTGATTATTTGCTATGAGCTCTGATTGGTTGCTATGAGCTCTGATTAGTTACTGTGGGCTCTGATCTGTTATGAGCTCTGATTGGTCACTATGTGCGCTGATTGGTTGCTATGGGCTCTGATTGGTTGCTATGGGCTCTGATTGGTTGCTATGGGCTCTGATTGGTTGCTATGACCTCTGATTAGTTACTGTGGGCTCTGATCTGTTCTGAGGTCTGATTGGTCTCTATGTGCGCTGATTGGTTGCTATGGACAACAAGGACAGTCTTACTCCTGAAGAGTTTTCATAAATAAGGCCCAGTATCTTCCAGGTAAATTATTTTGTTTAGGTGTTTTCTCCCAGTGCAGAGATTTCGGGGTTACACTGATTTTCCGGTCTGACCCGCAGCCGGTTTCCCCTCACAGGATCCTGAGCAGACAGGACTCTCCGAGCTGAATAGTCACGGGATCATAACAAGTCATCAGCACGGCAATGCGCTGATTAACCTATTCATGCTTACACATGGATATTCATAATGTGTGCCTGGAGGACAGCTGCTGAGAACTCTGAAATTGAGAGGTTATTTGAAACAGCTTCATTCTGCAGGAAAGTCATATTGATTTATTTCCCTCAGCTCTCATTACACTGCTTAGAGAAAGAAAGCAGGAGGCGATGTGCGAGCCACACAGACTGATGGCGCGGGCTCTGCTGGAGGGCCCTGTAGGATGACAATTACCTAGTGGGAACGTAAAATTAGTGGTACAGTTACATTTTTACATTGCAATCTACTATATATGAATATTATGCATGCATTGATTGTCATCATCTCAGCTTGCCACCATTGGACTATCAGGGTCATCGAGGAAGCAAATGGAGACTTTCATATCCAACAGTCTAGCATTAAGCATAGTCTTCACATGTACAGTATTCACAAAAGTAAGTACACCCCTAACATTTATGTAAATATTGTTTCTTTTCATGGGACAACACTGAAGATCTGACACTTTGATACAATGTAATTTAATCTGTGTACAGCTTGTATAACAATGTAAATTTGTTGTTTCCTCAAAATAACTCAACACAGCCATCAATGTCTAAACCACTGGTAACAAAAGTGAGTACACCTCTAAGTGACAATAAAAGTGAGTACACCCCTAAGTGACAACAAAAGTGAGTGCACCCCTAAGTGACAACAAAAGTGAGTACACCCCTAAGTGATAACAAAAGTGAGGACACCCCTAAGTGACAAAAAAAGTGAGTGCAACCCTAAGTAACAACAAAAGTGGGAACACCCCTAAGTGACAATGGACAAACTGTGCCCAAAGTATTAATGTTTTGTATTGCCCCCATTATTTTCCAGCACTGCCTTAACTCTCTTGGGACTGGAGGTCACTAGAGCTTCACTGGTTGCGGCCACTGGAATCCTCTTCCCTCCTCCATGACAACATCATGGAGCTGGTGGATGTTAGAGACCTTCTACACCTTCCATTTGAGGAGGCCCCACAGAAGCTCAATAGGGTTTATGTCTGGAGATGCTTGGCCAGTCCAGCACCTTCACCCTCAGTCTCTTTAGCAAGGCAGTGGTCGTCTTGGATGTATTTGGGGTCGTTATCATGTTGGATACCGCCCTGCAGCCCAGAAGGGAGGGGATCATGCTCTGCTTCAGTATGTCACAGCATATGTTGGCATTCACAGAACTATTTCACCACTCTCATATCCCCCCTGTCCCACAACCCCAAACAATTATTCAAAACCTTCAACTCTCTTCTCCATCCACCAACACCTCCTCCCCCATCCCTCATTTCAGCAGATGACTTTGCCATTCACTTCCTCCAGAAGATCAACCTCATCAGAGAAAGCTTCAGCCCGCAGTCCCCACCACCCTCCCTTACCCTTGCAACCTGCTCATCCCCCTTAACTTGCTTCCCCACGGTCACTCATGACAAGCTCTCCTCCTTACTGTCCAAATCCAACCTCACTACCTGTAGTCTTGACCCACTGCCATCCCACCTCATCCCAGACCTCAGTGCTTCTATCATCCCAGCACTCACCCATCTCTTCAACGTATCAATAACCTCTGGCATCTTCCCTTTCTGCCTTTAAATATGCTACTATCACTCCAATCCTAAAAAAACAATCCTTGACCCCTCTTCTCTGTCCAACTATCGCCCCATCTCACTGCTCCCTTTTGCTTCCAAACTCCTCGAGCAGCACATCTATCTTCAGCTGTCCTCCCACCTCTCCTCCAACTCTCTTCTTGACCCACTACAATCTGGTTTTCGACCCCACCACTCTACCGAAACTGCCCTAACCAAAGTCACTAATGATCTAGTAACTGCTAAAGCCTCATGCCACTACTCTGTGCTCCTCCTCTTGGACCTGTCCTCTGCCTTTGACACTGTCGACCATTCCCTCCTGCTACAAATCCTCTCCTCCCTCGGCATCACGGACTTGGCTCTTGACTGGATCTCCTCGTACCTCACTGATCGGACTTTCAGCATCTCTCATTCTTGCTCCACCCTCCCCCCGGCCACTCTCTGTTGGTGTCCCCAAGGGTCAGTCCTGGGTCCACTACTCTTCTCTATCTACACCCTTGGCCTCGGTCAGCTCATAGCCTCACATGGCTTTTCATTCCCAAACCTGTATGCTGATGATACCCAACTCTACATCTCTGGCCCAGATGTCACCTTTCTACTCTCCCGGATGCCTGACTGTCTGTCCTCCATTTCCTCCTTCTTCTCATCACGTCTCCTAAAACTAAATGTGGAGAAAACAAAACTCATCATCTTTCCACCATCCAACTCTACCCCTGCCCCTGATCTCTCTATTACAGTCAACGGCTCTACACTTTCAACGGAACCACAAGTCCGCTGTCTTGGGGTAATCCTAGACTCTGCTTTATCTTTCAAACCACACATCCAAACCCTCACCTCTGCCTGCCGCCTCCACCTGAAAAACATCTCTCGCATCCACTGATTCCTTGGCTATGACACTACAAAAATGCTGGTCCATGCCCTTGTCATCTCCCGCCTAGACTACTGCAACATCCTTCTAAGTGGCCTCCCAGCTAGCACCCTCGCTCCCCTCCAATCCATCCTTAACTCTGCCCCTTGTCTTATCCACCTCTCTCCTCGCTACTCCTCTGCCTCTCCCCTCTGTCAATCTCTTCACTGGCTTCCCATTGCCCAGCGAATTCATTTCAAGCTACTAACCATGACCTACAAGGCTCTCTATGACCTCTCCCCTCCATACATCTCTGCCCTAATTTCCAAATATCTCCCTCCATGCACTCTCCGCTCCTCACAGGACCTTCTCCTCTGCTCTCCCCTTATCAGCTCCTCACACAACCGTCTCCAAGACTTCTCCCGTGCTTCACCCACACTCTGGAACTCACTGCCCCAACACATCAGACTCTCCTCCACTTTCACCAGCTTCAAAAGCAACCTGAAAACCCATTTCTTCAGGCTTGCCTATAACCTTCACTAAACTTGTCACTATTTCCTCCACAGACATGTCTGCCCCTCACCTCCTGTCTCTTTCCCCCTCCTTGTAGATTGTAAGCCCTCGCGGGTAGGGTCCTCTCTCCCTCTGTCGTGCCAATTGTCACTATCCCTTATCACTGTACTCGTTTGACTTATGTAATGTATGTAACCCCCTCGAATGTACAGCGCCCTGGAATCAATGGCGCTTTAAAATAAATAATAAAAAATAATAATAATTCATGGTTCCCTCAATGAATTGTAGCTCCCACAGCCGGCAGCACTGATCAGCCCCAAACCAATGACACCTCCCACCACCATGCTTGACTGTAGGCAGGACACACTTCTCTTTGTACTCCTCCCCTGGTTGTCGCCAAACACACATGACACCACATAAGTTTATCTTGGTCTCAGAGCAAAGGACATAGTTCCAGTAATCCATGTCCTTAGTCTGTTTGTCGTCATTAAACCGTTTGTGGGCTTTCTTGTGCATCATCTTTAGAAGAGGAATGACAGCCATGCAAACAATGCAGAGTGCAGCATAAGGTCTGAGCACTGAGAGTCTGAACCCCCCAACCCCTTTATCTTCTGCAGCAATGATGGCAGGACACATACATCTATTTTGAAAAGACAATCTCTGGCTATGACGCTGAGCATGTGCACTCAACTTCCTGTCTTGTTAAACCTCTGTATGGTCTTGGCCGCTGTGCTGCAGCTCAGTGTCAGGGTGGTGGCATCTTCTTATAGTCTAGGCCATCTTTATGTAGAGCAACAATTCTTTTTTTCACATCCTCAGACAGTTCTGAGGTGCCATGTTGGACTTCTAATGACCAATATGAGGCTATGTTCACACGGCATAATTGTGGTGCGTAATTATGGCCCGCAATAATGCCGGAACTTCAGGAGTTGGTGCCGCCTCCCACAGGGCAGGGTCGCCAGCCCGCCGTACCCATAGACATTCATTACTAGTAGCACGGATTCGCCGCTGGTAATTGACATGTCAGTTCAGTGCAGACTACTGAACGGATATTCTTTAGGGCGACATGTATGAATCTCGCCGGGTCCGGGCGCACATTTCCGCCAGTTTCCCGGCGGAATCTGCGCCTGATTTATGTCGGGGCCGGGGCGCGCTCATACATAGCATGTAAAGTCCGCTGCGCCTCGCCAGTGTTTTAGGCGCAGTGCGGGACATAGGCGCAGTGCGGCGCTGCGCCTATGATTCGGCGCCAGAGGTAGTGCGGTCATATATGTGGGAAAAGTCCGCCGCGCCTGGCCATTGTGTGGGGCGCAGTGCAGGGACCGAGGCGCAGTACGGCGCTGCGCCTAAGAGTCGCCGTCCGAGGCGGTGCGCTCGTACATGCGGGCAAAAGTTCCCTGCGCCTCGCCAGTGTGTGTGGGGCACAGTGCGGGGACATGGGCGCAGTGCGGGACTGCGCCGAAAAACAGTTCCGATGCGAGACAGGCTGGAACAGCGAGAAATCATTCCAGATGTCGGTGCGGAGTATGAATCAAAAATCGCCTTTATAAAGGCGGAAAACATTCTCAGACAAGAGCTGAAACCTAAAAAATAAAAAATACATAAAACAAAATCACTTTCCAATATCCTAATTCAAGAATTAGGATATTGGAAATTGCCGGGAAATACAGTAATTCAAAATCAGAAAGCTATTCTGATTGGTCGGCATAAACCGGCCAATCAGAATAGGAGCGACAGTGAACCATTAAAACCTATGGGGAAGTTTAGACCAATCAGAATCCAGGGCGGGATAGTTCAAAATACAGTAAAAATGCTGAAAAGGGCTGATTGGCTGAGCTAGCGGTGGCTTGGATATCCCAGCCAATCAGAGCGCGAGCAACTTCTCCCATTATAGTCTATAGAGAGGTGGGCGCTCTGAAATCTCGGCGCTCAGCGCCGTGCGGCATGAAGTATTAATAAAAAAATCATTTTTATTAAGTGTAAAACATCAGATAAAGAGCAGAACCCTTCTTTACAAATAAAGCAGTTAAAAATCCGAAAAACGCGTTTGTCGCCGAGACCGGCGCTACATAGGGAATTGCAATAGAGAGAATTGCCGGGAAATACAGTAATTCAAATTTGTTTAAGCTATTCTGATTGGTCGGCATAAACCAGCCAATCAGAATAGGAGCGACAATGTTTCATTATAACCTATGGAGGAGAATTGACCAATCAGAATAGGAGCGACAATGTCCCATTAAATCCTATGGAGAAAAATTGATCAATCATATTCAAAGGCGGGACAGTTCAAAATACAGTAAAAACGCAGAAACGAGCTGATTGGTTGAGCTAGCGGGGGGCTCGTCCAGCTTAGCCAATCAGAGCGCGAGCTACTTTCTCATAGAGTTCTATGGGGAAAAGAAAGTCTGAGCGCGCTCTATGATTGGCTAATTAAAAAGAGGTGCCGTTAGTTGGAACAATCGGAGAGCTAGAGACGCTCATATGGGTTTTGTAATGAAATCTGGTATAAAACTGTACATGGCCGAAATCAAATTATAACACTATAGAAGTTGTCCCGATGTGTATATAAAACGAATAATAATATGGAGGTAACGAAAAAAATATATTACATCAATAAAATCATGTTTATTTCTTTATTTTCGTTAGCCAAGGATCAATAGTATGGGTGCAACGAAAATAAAGAAATAAACATGATTTTATTGATTTAATATTTTTTTTTTTGTTACCTCCATATTATTATTCGTTTTATATACACATCGGTACAACTTCTGTAGTCTTATCATTTGATTTCGGCCATGTACAGTTTTATTTCAGATTGCATTAGAAAACCCGAGATTTCAGAGCGCCCATCTCTCCATAGACTATAATGGGAGAAGTAGCTCGCGCTCTGATTGGCTGGGATAGCCAAGCCCCCTCTAGCTCAGCCAATCAGCTCTTTTCTGTCTTTTTACTGTATTTGAACTGTCCCGCCTTTGATTTTGATTGGTCCAAACTTCTCCATAGGATAAAATTTGGGACTTTGTCGCTCCTATTCTGATTGGTCAATAGTTCTCCATAGGTTTTATATGGGTCTCTGTCGCTCCTATTTGATTGGCTGAGCTAGCCAAGTCCCCGCTAGCTTAACCAATCAGCTCTTTTCAGCATTTCTACTGTATTTTGAACTGTCCCGCCGAGGATTCTGATTGGTCTAAACTTCTCCATAGGAAATAGGGGGTCTTTGTCGCTCCTATTCTGATTGGCCGAGCTAGCCAAGCCCCTGCTAGCTCAGCCAATCAGCTTTTTTCACCATTTTTACTGTATTTTGAACTGTCCCGCCGTGGATTCTGATTGGCCAATTCTTCCCCATAGGTTTTAATGGGTTGATTGTCGCTCCTATTCTGATTGGCCGGTTTATGCCGACCAATGAGAATAGGTTTCAGAATTTGAATTACTGTAGTTCCGGCAATTTACATATCATAATTCATGTTATTGCGCCTTCTAAGAGTTTTGGAAAGGGATTTTTTTTTAAAATTATGTTTATTTTTTACGTTCAGCTCTTTTTCTGACAACTGTTTTCGCCTTTATAAAGGCGATTTTTTCGGAATCATACTCCTGCTGCACGGAGCGGGAGCGCCGAGATTTCTGTAGCGATCTTCTGTATGTTTCCTCGCATGTTCCGATCCTGCTTCACTTCGCCGCCGCCGGAGGATTTAGACCAAAAAAAAACAGGTCTGCCTGTCGGAGCTGCCGAGCGCTGCACTGCGCCTCGCTTTGCCGACTCGCGACCGTACATGCCTCAGAGTATACAAGCGTGCCGCGTCCCGATCATACATGTCGCCCTTAATGTCTATGGGGACAGTTTCTTGTCAGTTTTATATGGTTTCCAAATCCACAAACTGTCTGAAAATCTGACCAATAAACCATGCCCTGTGGGGTGGACCTTTAGTCTTCGCCCATTTCTCTTGAATTGCTGTGTGGATTGAAGAGTGTTCTCTATTCCCCGAAAATAAGACATTACCTGAAACTAAGACCTAGTGCAATTTTTTTCAAGCTTGAAATTTAAGGCCCTCTCCTGCAAAAAAATAAGACCTGCGGCAGTCATTTTCCCACAGCTCTCCCCGCGCCATACATTAGTGTTAGCAATCATTTAGATAGGTCTTTCCTTGTGTGGGAAGCTGCCTGGACAAGAGGTGCTCATTTAGGAAAGTGTTATTGCTAGACATGAGAGATTTCTGCCAATGATTCTATGGCTAGGTTCACACGGGCTTATTCACGGCGTAATTTGTAGAATGTATTTCACCGCAAATTACGCCGTGTGCTCCGTAGCGGGGGCGGGGCGGTGTGGCCCCGGCCCCATAGACATTCAAAAATTCATTTTAAACTTTGCCGG
>JAODAL010069269.1:0-16431 GCA_025379985.1 Phyllomedusa bahiana | reverse complement strand
TTTTTTTTTTTTTTTTCTTAATAATATGAGGGAGGAGGGAAAGGAAGAAAGTCTGTTTTTTACGTTGTGGTTATTTAACAGCTAAATTGGCCCTAAAAATAATTAAGCAAATGGCAGAATTTTCCATGATGGATGTATTTGTACAGGTGATAGATAGTTTTAGTGCCGTTAGGGGCTAAAAGTTGCAGTTTGGGCTGTTTGTGTTGTGAGCTGACTACAGCAGCCAATTTCATTTTTGTTGTATTATTTATTTTACATATTGTGCCTCCCCATAAGGTCAGAAAAAGAACTCTGCAGGCACTTTCATTTTTCCTTTTTTTTTTTGGAGAGGGGGGGGGGGGGGTTTGAGGCTGGTATGTTAGCCGCCATTACAAGAGAAAAACAGTTCCTGAACTTGCTGCAGTGCTGCTCTCGGTTTGTTAAAGGAGTTGTCTCATTACGAGCTTTCAGCCTGTCAGTGTCCCTGGTAAGTTGAACTGAGGGGCGTGCTAGCTTGTCTGTCTGTTCTGCTCCCTCTCCCCCCTCCCATCAGCACACAGGCAGCTACATAACTTCTTTTACAGGGGGGAGGGGAGGGGGTTTGTTTCTCGAGTTCCCCCTGTGTGTGCCTGCCTAGGTCTGTTGCAGGAGGGCTGATCTATGAGTGAAGAGAGGAAGGTGAAGTGGATGCAATAGAGCAGAGAGGATGCAAGTGTTCCTATATCCCCTGGTTAGCTTACAAGTCTCCACCTCTCCAGCAACAACAAGGGAAGTGTTACTATCCCTCAGGATGTCTCACTAATACTGGAGAACATAAAGTATTACATGCCCCCTGATCTGTATAGTATTAGTATAGTCACATTTCCCAAGAACATCATGATTATAGTAACAGAAAAGGGTCACTGCTGTACATTATCTGTGTAGAGAGCAGGAGGAACCCGGCACACACAAGGGTTAATCCAGGAAGCAGGGACACAGAGGGCCAGAGTCCTCCTCCCCCTCCAGAAGGGTGATGAGTCATTCAGACCTGACAGCCAGTAAGATAAGGATCAACAGGTCGGCTACTATAGAGATTTGAGGAGCTGATGTAGTAATACTAACAGGGCTAGCTCAAAATCAGTAGGACATTTGTAATGAAAATTTTAATTGCAAAGCGCTTGTTTTTTAAAGATCTTTAAATTAAAACCCAATCATTGTAGCGAGACAACCCCTTTAAGACCAAGTCATGTGACCACTGAGGCCAGATAGCAGGAGTGCTGTCTCTATAGTGATCGAGAAGGCAGGAACAGTAATAAACTGTCCCTGCCTTCTCATTGGAGAGCCCGGCTGTTATGACAAACTGACATTCCTTCCTCTACCCCACAGCTGCACAATCAATGTGGAGCCGCACAAACTCTGCACGGACGTTTTTAAAACTGCCTTGAAGAGTTAGGCTATGTTCACACGGCTATGTTTGGGGCGCATTTCGCCACTTATTTGGCGGTGTACTGCGCTCTAATACGAGCGAAATGCGCCCCAGTCATTCCGGTAATCCACAGTTCTCTCCCCACTCGTACAATATGCCACGTGGGGAGATAAGTGGCATGTCATTTATTCACGGCGCTTACGCTCCGCGAGCAATGACAGTCTATGAAGCCGGCGGGGCGGCGCCATCCTCCCTCCCCCCGCGCCGCGGTAGATCGGCGCCGGCTTCCGAACACCTGGAGTACTTGCGGGGCGTACTGTACGCCCTGCAATTAGCCATGTGAACATAGCCTTAATGTCAAACACCCAGTCATTTGTCTACGGGAGATCAGCAGTTGGTTATACAATCTGCAGTATAATACCAGACTAAAAAAATGGCAGTTCAGTCTTCTATTCGTACGAAGATTGTTCTATCATATTATGATTAGACACGCCAGCTCTCTGTAGTTAGGAACCTGTTGTGCCTTCAGTTAGCAAATGGACAGTGGAGACCAATAGTGGTACACCACTTCTGCTTGCTGAAATACTTTTGTTCTGTGAATTATTTAGAAGGAATTCTTATTTTAAAAGTGGAGCTAATAAGCCTTTTAAAGAAGCCGATTGTTTAAATTAAAGGGGGTTTCCAGGAGTTTAAAAAAAAAATAAACCTCTCTACCACCTCTCACTGGGCTTAAATAGAAAATTAACCCACATTTACTACTCCTATGAACACCACTCCAGTGCTGCAGAGCTTCACTGTCCTCCCACTGTCCCCCCTGGTTCCTCACTGATTGTCATGTTCATGGATCACATGATGCTACAGGCAGTTGCTGATCTCTATATGTGTTGGGATGTGACTGCTGAGGCCAGATATTGGTTGCATTTGATCCGTGTATGTGACATCAGTGAAGGACAGGGGTAACACTGGAGCTCTGACAGCGCCAAGACGGTGGTGATGGGAGAGGTAAGTATGGTTAATTTTCTATTGAAGCACAATGGGAGGTGGTAGGGAGGTTTATACAAGTCTTGATACACCTCTTAGTGTTCTGAGAAACATTCGTCCCCGACCATTGCCCCATGTAAAAGCCTTTGTGATCAGCCAATGGATGAGCAAATTCTCATTTGTTGGCTGATCATACCATTTATGCAGGGTAAAATCATTGTCGTCAACTCCTATCTCCATGTAAATTAGGGATGTGCTGCCAATAACCATGTCAGTGGGCAGAGGAGTTTGAGCAAATCATTGCAGGCACGACTGTTATTCAAAGCCCTCCCAATAATTGCCCTGTACAAATGAGTCAATGGGCACCGATTGTCTCAGATGTCCATCAGCTCTTGTTAAGGGCAAAAACTCTGCCTGTGTAAAAGGACCATAACCATGATTCACTGCACAAAAACTGCACTTGACACTAAAACCTTTGCACGGATATGATGATCATATGGATGTTCCTTGACTTTGTGCTTTCCACCAACCCTCAGCTATTCTAAGTGTATATTAATATCCAGTTATGGGTCTTTCCATACACCTATATGTATCATGTTGATTGAAGACCCTTACTTTTGACAGTGTATAGGTCCAAGACAGCTGGGGGAAGTGTTAGATATGACTGTGATCTTAAAGTGGTTAAACCACCGTGTACATAGACAGGATCACTATGAACTATCTGGTCATTTAAGACTAAAACACTTTGGTCATTAAAAACAAATGCCATATTGAATTTTAGTGCAGAGGAGAGTTTGCAACCTTTCTGGAACTGAACTGTAATGAAATATAAACTTTATATGATGCTTATACATTAACCTTGAGAACACCTGGTGTTTTTGGTTGAGTGTGGTAGAATCTGAAACAGAGAGAGTGTCTACTGGAAGAGGTGGAACTATTCCCCTTTATAAATTGACTTTGCTGTTCAGATATTTAGTGTGTTTCTGAATGTGAACTTATGTTATTCCCTAAGCCATAAATAAATGACACAGGAACAACACGTATTTCCCAGCAGGAAGGATGATATTGAGTTACGTAGCAGTTGTTTTTACAGCTGCTTTAGCTGAAATGTAAGCCTCAAGTCTAAAAACCAATGGCCGAGGCCTGGTATTTGTTTTTTAGATGTTTGGAATTTTAAGTCCACTTTGAATGGGTTTGTGTGTACTTTTCGACATGTATCAAGTGTGCAGCCTACATTTATCTACGAAACTTGATGTCACTGAGGGGAAAGCTAAAATACCAAGTAGAACAAAGCAAGTTTCATTTTGTTTTGGCTGTTCAGTTTGTAGTAGTTCATATTTTGTATCCTGTTATAATAGTGGATCAATCCTAATGCACACACCTCAACCTCCATATTAAACTACTAAGCGCCTACTTCAATGAAGAAAGCCAAGTGACAATGATCGTAGGTGTCTGCTCTCTTTCGGAACTGAATGATGATAAACACTTGCAACAAGATTATAGTTTGAGTTCACACGAGCAATTAAATGGTTGAAACTGTAGTATGCTTCTGTCCTTTTCATATTTTGTGTGGAATTTTAGCTAAATATCACTGCTCTATCTTAATTTTTTTCTTACCCCTTAGGAGCTGGAAGGCCTTCTTGAGGTGAATCGAATGACTCATAAGTTGCTGAGCAAATACTTGACCCTGGACAGTTTTGATGCCATGTTCCGAGAAGCCAATCACAATGTTTCCGCTCCCTATGGCAGGATCACCCTACATGTGTTTTGGGAGCTCAATTATGATTTCCTTCCCAACTATTGTTATAACGGTTCTACCTACAGGTACTTTTTGTTTTTTAAAATCCCTATTTACCACGAATCAACCACAGAATTTTTTTTGACCTACATCACGATTTACCTTATTATATACACTCACCGGCCACTTTATTAGTACACCTGTCCAACTGCTCGTTAACACTTAATTTCTAATCAGCCAATTAGAAAAAAGACAAAGCTACATGCATTTAGGCATGTAGACATGGTCAAGACAATTCCCTGCAGTTCAAACCGAGCATCGTATGGGGGAAAAAAGGTGTTTGAGTGCCTTGGAAAAGTGGGGATGGTTGTTGGTGCCAGAAGGGTGGTCTGAGTATTTCAGAAAATGCTGATCTCCCGGGATTTTACGCACAACCATCTCTAGGGTTTACAGAGTATGGTCCGAAAAAGAAAAAACATCCAGTGAGCGGCAGTCCTGTGGGCGGAAATGCCTTGTTGATGCCAGAGGTCAAAGAGAATGGGCCAGACTGGTTCGAGCTGATAGAAAGGCAACAGTGACTCAAATAGCCACCCGTTACAACCAAGGTAGGCAGAAGAGCATCTCTGAATGCACAGTACGGCGAACTTTGAGGCAAAATGGGCTACAGCAGCAGAAAACCACACCGGGTGCACTCCTTTCAGCTAAGAACAGGAAAACTGAGGCTCCCAATTTTCCCAAGCTATCGAAATTGGACAGTAGAAGATTGGAAAAAACGTTGCCTGGTCTGATGAGTCTCGATTTCTTTCTGCGACATTCGGATGGTAGGGTCAGAATTTGGGTCAACAACATGAAGCATGGATCATCCTGCCTTGTATCAACGGTTCAGGCTGGTGGTTGGTGGTTGTCATGGTGTGGGGAATATTTTCTTGGCACCTTTTGGGCCCCTTGGTACCAATTGAGCATCGTTGCAAAAAACCTTGTGGAATCTTGGGACGAGAATTGAGGCAGTTTGAAGGCAAAAGGGGGTCCAACCCGTTACTAGCATGGTGTACCTAATAAAGTGGCCGGTGAGTGTATATGTGTGTAGGAGGGTATATGAAATGTAATATTAATATAGGGGGAACATGAAGGAATTGCGAACGAGAACCAATTACTTTTTATCTCTGCTCCTTTCTTAAGCAAAAGTCAAAACCTGGCTTGTTTTTATTGGCAAAATTATTTTTTTTTTTTACATAATAAGCAAACTGTTGTTTTTCTGTAGACATCAGAGTATTATATTAAATATGAATTATTAATACATCACAGTTGTAGGTAAAGCATGGACTACTCCCCCAATAAGTGCGATGTTGCAGCATAAGCGGTCACTGTAGAATGCTTCTCCTCATGGGAAGGGCTCCACTTGAAGGAGGTCACCATGAAGTGGTTGTGTACACTTTGATCAAAATGTGTGCTCAGAACCCCGTATTAATTTCTAAAAATTTTAGTTAGCAGCAATAATCGATGCATGAAATGTTGAGTCAACATTCCCATACCTCTACAGTTGTGGTATAGTAATTAGTGTAAGAAGTATTATCAGAAATATATTATAGTATTGAATTTGATTTATTTGCAATTTTTTAAAAGTATTCGACTTTTCAGAATACTACACATTATAGTTTAGATTTCTGGACTGCAATATTCACTGCAACCAGTCTGTTATTCTCTTACATAAAGCATACAGCAAACAATATATTTAGAAGATGTACCCCTAACCAAAGTGTTTGTTAGGATATTTTGCCAGTTTAGATGTCTTTGCTGGGTACAGATTGGCAATTAATATTTAAATACAGCAGCTTTTCTCTTAAGACTCGACCCCGCTTTTTTGTATTCAAACTGTGGCGGGCAACTGTTGCAAATGAAATTTCCCTGTTTGCTAAAGGCTGTTACAACCCAAAATTGCGTGCGTGCGTGCGTCATGTGTATACAATATATAGCTGATCTGCAATGATGGATTCGTACACAAATTAGTTGAGAGGGCTTCCACATGGATGAGTAGGTCCAAATTGCCACAAAAAACACTAGCATGTTGGCCCGCCCTCACGCACCTTCATTGCCCACATTCAACTCTCACATCAGTGGCACATGCTGCTCCACACTTTCTAGGTTCCCTATTTTTTATTTTTTTTGCAGTGGTGCCATTTGTCCACTCACAATACACTCTTACCACAGCAGCACAGGAACTGTTCACAAACTGAACTGTTTTAGAAATACTGCCTACTTTGGCCCAAAAGCCAGTAATCGGCCCTTTCTGTATGTCATCCCATTTTCCCATAAAATCAATGGGGGATGTGTGTGCAGACGGTCTATTGCACTACTAATATACCCACCGAACTGGTTCACGACATGTGACTTTCTTCATGTGCTACATGCTGCTGATGTCAAAAGAGGAAGTGTTCATATAATTTGACTTGACTGTGTGTAATATCTATGTCTATCTTTATATATATTTATTATATAAAGATAGACATATATATATACACACACACACACACACACAGCGGGTGAAATAAATATTGAACACGTCACCAACTTTCTAAGTAAAAATTCTCACCAGATGTCCGTAGCCATTCATCCAATCCACACAGGCAAATAAATAAAACCATGAATGTCCATACATTTAAGTTATATGTAATAGTGAGAAATGACACAGGGAAAAAGTATGAAACACATGAAGAAAAAGAGGTGCAAAAAGCCATGAAATGTCATGACACCAAGTGAAATTTATCAGTAATTAGAAAGCAATCCTGCCACTTAGTGAAAAATAATATTGGCTAGTTTAACTGATGGCCTATAAAAAGGTTTATTGTGTAGCACCTTGATAATGAGACACATCTCATGATGGGTAAAACCAGAGAGCTGTCTTGAGACCTTCACAACCTTATTGTTGCAAAACCGACTGATGGCATTGGTTACAGAAGAATTTCTAAACCTCTGAAGGTTCCAGTGAGTACTGTTGGGGCCATAATCCGGAAATAGGAAGAAAATTATTTCACCATTAACCGGCCACGACCAGGTGCTCCAAGCTACATTTCAGACAGAGGAGTGAAAAGAATTATCAGAAGAGTTGTCAAGGGCCACCTGCAGAGAGCTGCAGAGAGACCTGGAATCAGCAGGTACAATTGTTTCAAAGAAAACATTAAGTAATGCACTCAACCTGGATGGCCTGTATGCACACTCACCATGCAAGACTCCATTGCACAACAAAAATGTTCAATTACTAAAGTTTGCTCAACAAAATTTAGACAAGCCTGTGGAATATTGGGAGAATATAGCCTGGTCCGATGAGACCAAAATTGAACTCTTTGGATGTCATTCTACACACCATGTGTGAAGGCCAAAAGGCACTGCATATCACCACAAAACACCATACCAACAGTGAAGTTTGGAGGTGGGAATATCATGGTGTAGAGCTGTTTTTCAGCATACAACTTTCATATGTTCTTGATAAATAATCTGCTGCCATCTACCATGATGATCAAGATGAAACGAGGGTGGACATTTCGGCAAGACAATGATCCCAAACACACTGTCAAGGAAACCCCCAACTGATTTCAGACAGAAAATAAAGCTGCTAGAATGGCCCAACCAATGACCTTAATCCAAAAGAAAACCTAAGGAAGAAATTAAAGCTCAGAGCTCATAGAAGGAGCCCACACAACCTTCAGGATTTGTGTATATATGGTATACATGGTGTATATGTGGTCCTCACAGGACCTTCTTCTCTGCTCTCCCCGTGTCAACTCCTTGCATAACCGTCTCCAAGACTTCTCTCGTGCTTCCCCCACACTCTGGAACTCACTGCCCCAACACCTCCGACTGTCCCCCACTCTCACCAGCCTCAAAAGCAGCCTAAAAAAACTCTCTCTTCAGGATTGCCCATAACCAACAATAACCTTGCTATCACTAAATCCTCCACAAACATGTCTGCCCCTCACCTTCTGTCTTTTCCCACCTTCCTTGTAGATTGTAAGCCATCACGGGCAGGGACCTATTCTTCTGTATTCAGTTGTCTACGTTATTTATTTGTCATTTGTGCTTTGTTTGACCTATGTTATGTATGAAACCCAAATGTACAGGCCCTGGAACCAAGGTGTGCTCTAAAATAATATATAATATGTATGTGTGATATGTGTGTGTGTATATATATAAATATATATATATATATTGTATATTATATATATATATATATATATATACATGTTATTATATCTAATTTTATATTATTTATTGCAGGTGTTATAAAACATTGTTCAAGATTTCCATTAAAATAAATAATGCATAAACTTTCAGTTCAGGCAACATGTGTGTGCACATATTATGTCAGTGCTTTATCGCGTCCTCTTATTGTCATTCTAGGTTTGTTCGCACAGTTCTGCCCTTTTCGCAGGAAATTCAGCGTGACAAGCAACCAAATGCCCAGCCACAGTATTTGTATGGCTCTAAAGTGAGTACTTCTACCAGTCTGTGCTTACATCATTCTCAATTTAGAACAATCTAGTTTGAAATGTTACAAAATAAGGCTATGTTCACATGTTGGAGTTTTCCACATGGGGAAATCCAAGGCAGTGCTGTCCTCTGCTCTCACCTTTCTGTGTGGGTTTTAGACAACGGTTTTAAATAGTAAACATAGGTTTCACTTTTTTGACCCTGATCGGCCCCATTTCAATAAGGCCAATGAGTGTTCTGTCTCTACGATGCAAAATCTGCTTGGATTCTAACTTGACATGTCACCTTTGTTCCCCACGTTACATATTTGAATTCTGCAGTGGAAGAAATCATCTTTGTAGTTTAGTTCTCTTTGTGAACTACAATGTGGGAATTCCCATTTAAATAAACCGGATGCAGATTTTGAATAAGTTTTGACATTAAGGGCCACATGTATGAAAACTGTCTAGGTCTAAAACTCACTTTGTTGACCCTAGCAACCAATCAGAGCTCCTCTCTGGCCCCGTTCACACGACGGGTTTGGCCGCAGGTTCGCGGCCAAACCTCGTCCGACCCTCGCCGTAAACTCGCGTCTCCCGACGCGGGTTTGCGGCACGAGCTTGGGCGTGGTCTCGGCGTGGCTGGGGCATGGCTTGGGGCGCGACTTGCGGAGAAGGTTTGCCCCCATGCAAATTAATAGGCAGGGGGAAACCGAGCCGCGGGCCAGCCGCGCACCACCCGCGGCGACGCCCGCGGCAAGACCGCGCGGCCGCCACGCTGAGAACTCCCTGTCAAGAATTGACAGGAGAGCTCTCACACACGCGCGGCAAGGCTGCGGCCCCAATGCCGCAGGCCAAACCCACGGCGTGTGAATATTAACGCGGTTTCCAATAGGAAAACATGTTAATAAACTAGGCGCTATTTGGCCGCGGAAACCACGTCAGAACCCGCGGCCAAATCCGTCGTGTGAACATGCCCTCTCATTTCATATAGTGCAAAGGGGAAAATGAAAGTGGCGCTCATTGGTTGCTATGGGCAACAAAGTGAATTTAAGACCTAAACAGTTTTCATACATGTGGCCCTAACTCTCTACATCAGTGGTTCTCAACCTTTCTAATGCTGTGACCCCGCAATATAGTTCCTCATGTTGCGGTGACCCCAAACCAAAAAATAATTTTGATGGCTACGTCAAAACTGTAATTTTGCTACATGGGGGTTACATATGTGTGACGCCTCTGGAGCGGTACCTCTACATGTCACATACATATTAAAGGTACCATGCAGAGCCGTTAATAGATGTAACCTTATACAGGGGGGCGGGTAGTGGTGGTACATGGGGGGTTACATATGTGTGACGCCTCTGACCGGTACCTCTACATGTCACATACATTATAAAGGTTACCACGCAGGCCAGTTACATAGATGTAACATTATACAGGGGGGCCTGTGAGTGGTACATGGGGGGTTACATATGTGTGACGCCTCTGCGCGGTACCTCTACATGTCACATCCATATAAAGGTACCATGCAGAGCCGTTACATAGATGTAACCTTATACAGGGGGGGGCTGTGAGTGGCACATGAGTTGTTACATATATGACCCCTCATGTGCCACTCACAGCCCCCCCTGTAAGGAGGGGGGAGAGGGAGTAAATGTATTGTGCATATCATGTAATGGCTGTGTGGGGTACAAGTAACAGGTTATTAACATATTACTTGTACCACATACAGACATTACATGATGCTATGGATGTGTGTGTGTGTGTGTTTTACACTAAATTACCTTGCAGCCAGGAACAGCCTGCCGTTACAGTGTCAGCGTTCTCTCTGCACTGAGTACGGCAGGGCTGTTCCTGATGCTTGATACGTAGTGTGGGCGCGTGATGCAGCACGCTTTCAGCGTCCTGCACGCACCGCCCACAAGAATCGGCGGGAGGTAAGTCCGTCCTCGCCGCAGCGCCGCTCACAGGAGCAGCTCACTGAGCCACCAATGCTGAGAGTAACGGCGTCCACTGCTCCCCCTCCCCTCAGTAATTGAAACGCTGTGGGCGCCGCACTATGCAAGCAGCTGCCGGGAGGGGCGCAGCGGCGGCCACAGCGTCCTCCCTGCAGCTATTAAGCCATTGCGGCGCCCCTCTCAGCTCTCCGGCCGGCCACCCTGCCCGGGCTTAGGAACGGCCCTGGCTTCAGGCGACTGCTGTGTTTTGGTCGTTCGACCCCCGCCGGGGTCGTGACCCACAGGTTGAGAACCGCTGCTCTACATCAAAATGCATTGTGTGAATGTACCCTTAGGCTATTTTCACATCTTATTGTGCAAATATATTGGCCTTTCATTGAGCATGTGCCTAACACGGCATTGGCCCCAATTCCCTCAATGAAGAGCAGTGTCATTCTGGTCTTTATTAGGGTGGAATGCCTGTGAAACCTCTTATTTATTATACAGGAAAGTGAAGCGGAGAGCGCTTTACTGCACAGTGGACCACACACAAACCTTTACCACACCCTGGACTTGTTAATGGCATTACCTCCATTTTTCAATAGACTAGAAGCGACTAAATTACTTGAACCCCACTGATCACGTTATGAAGATGTTAAGATGTCTTCAGTACATGTTTGTAGGAACTTCTAACTATTGACTGTTTTTTGTCTATTTTCATTGACATGTGTAAGCTGCAGTCAGTAACAGTACAAAATGGTGTATTTTCAATGAAAACGTGGTGGAATACGCTTGTTTGCATTGGAATAATTCCATTTACACAGCAGATGCTACGATTTGTTTCTTTATTGTAGGAGGGATGTACAGTTTAATTCTAGCCATACGCATTCTTTGAATATCGACCATTTCTGCAGATTTCAGCAGGAGCTGGCCAGCATGCCTTCTGTTGGGGGAATATTTGAGGGATGTTTGATTTCAGCACGCCCTATCTTTTATGCTACCCAGCCTCTACACCCTCTTCCAGAGAAAAGCATTGTGCTAAGTGTGGCTGCAGCTTTTCACTCTCCTTATTAAACTAAACATGATTGACTGATCTGAGATTGCGAGTTTGTGGGAAATCTGAGGAAGATGGCCAGAACAATTTTTTGGCCAAGTTTATGATGAAAGTTGGTGGAACTACTTTCCCGAAATGCTTCCCTTGGTGTTAGGCTAATTTCCCAATTTGTGTCGTGATTTTTTTCGAGCCCTGACGCCAAAAAGTTGAACGGGTTTTGTCTCAGATGGACACCAAATGGGCCTGATGGCCTCTTGGTGGGGGATGGTTGGGGGGGTTCCCTTCATTTTTTTGAAGAAAAAACATAGCTATTTTTCTGTATTTTTGACAGAATCTGTAGTTGAGAGTCCATACAGAACCTCTGATGCAGATGCAAACTTGACCTAAAAGAATTATTTGTTTTATCTTGAATAGCTGCAAAAGAAAAAAATAAATACACGCATTGCTATCTCGGCTTTGATATTTTTATTGGATAAAAAAATGCACCACTTTAAAGTGCTTAAAATATGTATGATTGGGGACGGTTCTGAGAAGGGTTTTTAAAAAGGAAATATTTGCGTTTTGACATAAAAAGGGTCTTTGAGTTAAAAAATTGGTGATTTTTTATAAATCTCGGACAGTGCGTTAATCTGTTAAAATAGGGGGTTTTGGTCTTGGTACAAAGATTCGCTCTTTATTCATTAAACAATTGTTGAATTACAGTTTGAAACCCATAAGAATGGCTTGCTCAAAACAACCCTTAAAGTGCTTTAAAATTTTAAAGAGGGCCGTTATGGAATAAAACTTTTTCTTATAACATTGGGTTATATTTGGGGACCGAACACGGTTATCAAATAAACTTTAAAATCTGATCTTTCTAAACATGCACATACGCATGTGGGGATGAATCTTTCAGATAACTAAAATGTGGACTACAAAGATTTACAACCCCATACAAGTGCAGGTGACTATTTATGTAAAGGGGCAAACCTTTGGGTAGTTAAAAGGTTATTTTGGGAGCATTTCGCCACTTAAATCGAGCGAAATGTCCCCATTCATTCGGTAATCCACGTTCTCAAGAGAACATGGATTTACCCCCCTCCCCCCCTCTAACTACGATCGTTTTGTACCGCGGGAAAAATATGAATGTCCGCCGGGGAATGCTGGCGTCAGCGGACTCCCAAAACCGGCGAATTTGCGGCCGTACTGCACACCCTGCAATTATGCTGTGTGAACATACTCTTTCTCTAAAGGCAAGTAAGATGTATAGCTTTTGCTGCACAGAGACACAAGAATAATAGGTCTTCTTACCAGAGAAGGTATTCTGTACTGATTATAACCGGGGCGGTGCTGGTACAAGAGTTTTTTTTTTTGTTATTGCCATTTTAGAGCATGCTCACACAATGTATTGCGGCGGGTACGGTACGCGCTGCAATACATCGTGTGTTTCGGGAGCGGGGTGGAGGAGGGGGGGGGGGCGGGGGCCACCGGCCCCATAGCCATGGATTACTAGACATTTTATTATTCCCCGCGGTAAAAAAAGACGTTTTTTGTCGGGGAGAGGACGTAACCATATTTCTTTGAGAGCTATGGTCTGCCGTAAT
This sequence comes from Phyllomedusa bahiana, assembly GCA_025379985.1. Classification (NCBI taxonomy): domain Eukaryota; kingdom Metazoa; phylum Chordata; class Amphibia; order Anura; family Hylidae; genus Phyllomedusa; species Phyllomedusa bahiana. The sequence continues at coordinate 3,291 of JAODAL010069269.1, read as the reverse complement.
TGCGGCGTGCTTCTCACCGCGTATAAAGCGCAAATACGCGGCGAAATGCGCACCGCAATTACGCCGTGTGAACATGCCCTTACCATATCTGTTTGTCTCTCTCTCGTTCCAATTTTCCCCATCACTCTTGGTAATTTATATCCAACAGCATAAGGTTTCGTAATAAAAGGTTTATTTATTGTACACAGTAACACCATTTATTCTAAATGAATTGACAAAAGTCCGCCTCCTTTTTGTTTCTGTAGATCACTGCAAAATAGCCATAAAACAAAAATCACAGGAGACAGAAAAATATACTTTACAGTAGGAAACGAATTTAAAAAAGGGGTTTTTCTTTTTTAGCATGCTGTAGTTTTGGGGGATGATCTAAAAAGAAAAATCACGTTTTAAACCTGTTTGTTCCTCTCCTGACCGATGATGTCGCATTCATTGTTCATGTGACCCTGCAGCTACTTGCCACCCGATGTGATTTCTTCCTGGATGTATCGCATGTGACCGCTGAGACCTGTGATTAGCTGCAGCGTTACAAGAGCACTGATCATGGGGTCATTAGCAGGGGTGGCAATGATGGAACGAACTGGTATTAAAGGGAATGTGTCACAAAAAATACTTATTTGTTTAATCCCATTTTTTGTTAAAACATTTTTTTAGGAAAAAATTTGGTTATATATTTTTTTAATTTTTCCTACACTTTCCATTTTTTTTTTAAAAATTCTTAGTCCTGCAGTTTTCCTTTGGGCACTAAGCCAAAATGGCCCTCCCCCCCCTTTGTTCTGTTTAGAGAGCTTTTCAGCAGTGTGCTCATTATCAGTAAAACCAGGGTCTAAAAAAAGGAACCCCATTGGGTACAGAAAACAAAAATTTTCACCAGTCACAGGGAAAATGCCCAAAGCTCCCCCTCTCCCCCCCTTTACGTGAAAACTCTCCTATAAAGTTAGGGGACAAATCTGTTTAAGACCCCTAATGATGAAGCTGTGTAAAGTATTCTCTGTGCTTTTAAAAGCAGTGCAAGCAAAAGTTTCCCCCACAATCATATATAGGGCCGAATAGAGAAATTCTACAATGGGGAAATAAAAAGGGCTGAGAGGGAAAAAAATTTTGGTCAGGGTCCTTGTTTTAAAAGGAAAAAAAAGGGCGACGAGTTTTTTTTAAAAAAGGGTAAAATTTTTTTTTTTTTTTTTTAAACCCACCCTCAAACAACTTAAACTTTTTTTTGATAATTAAAAAAACCTCTTTTAATACAAAAATTTAGATTCTGCATGAAAAACCCCCTTTCATGAAAATGTTGTTTGTGATATCTTGCTCTTTGTGTGTGTTTTGTGTGTGTGTGTGTGTAGTGTGTATATGTAAATTTTTATATATAAATATAATAATATATAAAATATAATTAAAAATAATTTTTATATATATTACACACACACACATACAAACATACAAATACATACATATATTTCGGGGTCGGCCTTTTATTGGGGATGGATGGGGAGGGGGGGCTCATCCCCTGACTCCCCTCCGGAGTTTTCCCCGGAGTATAAAAGTCAGCGGTAATGACTAGGTGGTTACAACCCCTGCTACCTTTTAAACCTTGGGGGAGACCCGTGGGAAAAAATAGCAGGGAAAATTACAGACTGTCAGTTAGTGGTCTCTGTTAGCTAAGCCCAGAGGGCAGGCATTTTGGTTTTTTTGTGTTTGTGCATGCCTTTCACCTTTATTTTCTGTTTTCTGCCAATAAAATACAGAAGCCTGATTTTCACCTGGAATACGTCTCTGTCTCTGCCCGAAAAAAGTGACACGATCCCCCAGCCATTAAAGCTCAAATAAATAAATAAATAAAAATAATTTTTATATTTATATTATAAATATAAATATATAATTATTTTTTAATTTATTTTTTATATATTATATATATATTTTTATATATTATATATAATATAATTTTATATATTACACCCCCAAAAGTGAAGAAACTGTTGCTCTGTAAAATTAAAGATCTAGCGCGTTGACAAAATATTTCCCTTTAAACTAACTTCTAAATGGTATTTCTACATTACCTCAATATATCCACTTTTACATCTATAAAACAAACTGTCACGTTGGGCATTTTTAACATATATGGGGGCACCTGCCTGTGGGTGAGAACCAAAGGCCCAAAAAATCCTAAAAAAAAAAAACGGCACTTTAAACGTGGTGGTTTATTCATCCCAACAGCAGCAACATTTCAGCTCTAAACCGAGCCTTTCTCGGGGTTCTCAAGCAATACTTGAGAGAGGCTCTTTTCAGAGTTAAAACGTTGCTGCCGTTGGGGTAAATAAACCACCACAGTTAGGAAGTGCTGTCAACTTTTACACGTAGACCGTATGCAAGAAACAAGTATCCTATTAGGTCTGGGCTCGTTGCAGTACATTCTTCCATTTCCCTTATTCCTTTTGGTTAATTCTATAGGGGTCATGATATTTCATGTCTCTTTTGATTCACGCAGCCACTATTTCAGATTACAAACAAAATGTGACCTATATTGCCACAGGGTAACAATGCAAGTTTGATTCTGTCACACTATAAAAGACAAAAGGTAAAGGGAAGGTTTCAGTTTATGTTTCTATCTGATCACTTTCTTGACAGTGCACCATGTGTCCACATCTATATAAGTTCAAGTGTTGATGGTTTTTGGATGCTTGCTGCATATGGACTATGTTTTATCCTCTTGTATCCCATTTCCAGCTTTCGTGACCTAAATACATCCGGCTAGAAAGATGGCTAGGCACTCCACGCTCCTGCCATTAGAAGTGGTTGTCTCACCATGACAATGGTATCTGAAAATCGCTGCGTCGATAGTGAATGTTATTTATGGGACAAAACATTCAAGTTTAAAAAAAAATTGCATGAATTTGCAGCTGTCCACATCCATATACCCTGATAGAAACACCTTAACTGAAGGAATTAGTAATTTCAACCATATCAGATTTGACCACATTGATTATGGGACAGCCCATTTTGACTAGATTTACATTAAAACAGAAAATGCCTCTAAAGGGGTATTCACATCAATTGCTGAGCTTTAAACATGAGGCAAAAGGAAAAAAAACTTACGCTAAATACAGCTGTTTTTTTTACTCCCTTTTTCCAAAGTTAGAGCAGTTCTGACTGCGCTTTTTAAAAAGGTTTTCCCAGGTGTAGACTGTTGATGTCACTCCCTACCGTGTCTTATCAGCAGCATTGAGCTTATTTATCTTTCTTTTTAAAAAAAACTTTAACCCTTTAGTGCTCTGAAGCCTTGTGCCCCGCGTTAAAACC
>JAODAL010069268.1:0-16432 GCA_025379985.1 Phyllomedusa bahiana | reverse complement strand
CTTTAAAAAAGTTTTTAAAAGGGAGTGAAGAAATCGGGGGTCCCTTTTTAGAGGCTGATTTATTTTTTGAGGGCCCCAAGTTTTGGGGAAAAATGGCTCTCTTCTTAAGACGGGGTTTTTTTAACATGTAGAAAGTAGAAGAGTGAAGAAATCGGGCCCGATCCCTTTTTTTGAGGCAAACGGGGTTTATATTTGAGGCGGGGTTTTTGGAGTTGTTAACCCTTTTTCCCTTCGGGACATGAAGATGAAAAAAATCGGCGATACCTTTTAAAGGCTGAGTATTTTGGGGAGGGATGAGCTTTCAGAGTTTAGTCTCTTTTCCCAGACTTTGATGTTATAAAAAAAAACTGAAAAATTTTAGCTTTTTTTTAAAACAAAAGATTTTAAATCTTCTAAAAAAATTTAAAACCCTTGTTTTTTAAAAATACTCTTTGAATTTTCATTTCTTGTATAAAAACACCCTTGTCTGAAAAGAGAGCTAGTTCTCTCTTTAAAATTTTTACCTGATGATACCCCTTTTACCCTGGGAAAAGGTTTCCCCAGATTTTTTCCCACTTTCACAAACAGGTTTTGGGTTAAATTTGCGGGAAAGGAAAAGGGATTTTACTTTGTTTTAGTTTTTTTTTACTTTGTTTTTTTTATATATATTTTTTAGGAATTACTAATATTTTGGAATTTTACACAGCCAACCAGATCACTTCAACTCCTGCACATTATTATTTACAGATGAGTGTCTTGGTTTAATTGAAAAACGACAAGGGTAAATCTTTCGGGGAAAAGGGGGGTTTAAAATTTTATTTGTCACTAGCCTTCATGTTTTAGTACAACTTTATTCGTATGCTGCTCCCCCATTCTACAGCTTGAGGGGGGATCTTTTTTAAACCTTGGGGCTGCAAAAACTTTAATTTGTGGTTTTTTTAAAATTTCACCCCTTTCTTGCGCCCCCATCTACACGAAATTTTCCCCTTTTTAAAATTCCCCCTTCTGAATGCCTCTCCCTTTGGTTTTCTGATCAAAATTTAGTTATCAATCAGCCTGCCCGGGGAAAATTGCTTTAAACCCCAATTTCACTCTTTTATCTGCCAGCTACATTCATCATCCTTTCTCTACTGTAATCTCTAACACTAAGGGCATGTCCCCACGGCACGGGTTTGCGGACGGTTTTTTTAGCCGGTTTTTTACGGTTTTTTTAGACCGGGCCCCCAAAAAACGGCCAAAAATGGCAAATTTGGTTTTTTATGGAAAACCCGTGCAGCAAATCCCCACTTCACGGGTTTTTCCGTCGGGGGGGTTTTTTCCCCCCGCGGCCAGCCCCCAAAAAAAAATTGTGATAGCCAAAAATTTCCCTTTTGGTCTCTGGAATTAAAAAAAAGGGGCAAATTTTTCCAAAGTGAAGGGGGGGGGGCTTTTTTTCCCCTTCCCTCCGGGAGGGGGGGAAAAAGGGAAACCCCCCCCACCTGGGCGTTTTTGGACGGCCGCAAAAAAGGACAAAAATTTCCGTCCGGCAAACCCAAAAACCCGGGATTTGTCCTGTTTCCGTGGGGGAACCCCCCTAAGGGCCTTTTCCCCGGACAGGACAAATGGTTGGTTATCCCACGGTATTTGTATGTTTTGGGGCCCCGGGGGGATGTTTTTTGGGAAAAATTCCTTTCTTCACATTGAAATGTTTTTTTCCCGTCTGAAAACCGGGGACAGAAAGAATGAACTGTTCTATGTTTTTGGGACCCGCGGTTGAAAAAACCCGGGGCGAAATCGACTGCTGGATTTTCCAAAAGGTCCGTGTAAAAAATTTTTCAGGATTTTGAAAACCGGTTTTAAAAAACCGAAAACCCGGCTGAAAAACCTTTTTGCCGTAGGGACATGACCAAAAGGTTGTTCACACGGGGGTTTGAGCTGTTTCGGGGGGTTTTGGGCGTTCTGCCTCAAAAACTATCATATAAAAATGAGCCCAATTCAATTTCAGTGATTCCCTATTTTAAAAAAAGGGTTTGGGTTTTTTCACACGGGGCCCGGGGTTTTTTTAAGCGTTCTTTGTAAGCTGTTTTGGGCTGAAAACTTCTATAGGAATCAATAGAAAACTTCAAAACCTCATCCAAAACCCTGGCACGTTTTTAGATGCATTTCTTGGAGCATGTTAGACGTGTTTTTGGAGAATTTTTCGGCGCTGTTTTTGCCCTGGCTGTTAATTTGTACGGGGAAAACCTTTTCCAAAACCTTGTCAAACACCTCCTTGAAAAAAAATTTTTCACCCCGGGGGTTCTTATGCTGTTTTGGGGCACTGAAAAATCAGTGTCCAAAAATCTTAAAAAAATTAACCCAAATTGAAAAATACCCAAAGGGAGGAAAAAATTGTAGAAAGGAAAGAGGGGACCGGGATTTCCAAAAGGGCAATATGCTGTTAGCCCTTTGTGGGGGATCAGGTCCAGAGCGGTAGCAGGCGGGGCTTCCACAGACAGACTTTGACACACTGGGGTTAAAAGGTTCAGATCCAGGGGGGGCCGGGTTTATTTATAGGAAAAAAAAAAATTTAAAAAACAAACAAGGCCTTAACTTAGGAAAAAAACACAAAAACAAAACCTCCGGCGGCTGAGAAATTTAACTACACACGCAAAACAGCCCTATTATCCCGGGGGACCACTTAAGGGCCCCTGGGCAAAGCTGAAAACACGGGAGAAATACTCTCATTATGGCTCCGCATACCCAAGAGACACCCCCTGCCCCTCAGGCTTTTTGGGCCCGGCCCCAGCCTCACCTGGGGGGCATGGGAGGGGCCCACCCCCCCGGCTCTTTGAAAAACTCCAAAAAAAGCCGACCGGATAAAGGCCGGGAAACGGGAAACCGCTTATGAAAACAGGCCCATTTAATCACTGCACATAAAGGACTTGCCGGCCCTTCCCCTTTTCACCGAGCCCAGGCCCCTTGGGAAACACAATGGTCCAAAACCTTTCCTAACCCCGCATTGCACCCATTTTTGGGGGGGAAATTTTCCTTTTCCCTCCCACTACTCCCCCTGTCACTTTTCTCACAACCTTTACCCAGAAGCCCAAGCACCACAAAGCTATTTTTAGGGTTACACAGATTTTTTCGGGTTGCCAACATGATGGGGAAATTTGAAATTTAAAAGTCTATTGGGGGGAAATTTCCCCCTTTAAAAGGGGGTTGTCTCATACAAGGATTTGTTTTGCTTTTTGTTTTAAAAAGGATCTTGAAAAAAACAATTTCATTTGCAATATATGTCCTTTTAACAGTGTCCAAATATTCCTAGATATCTCCCTTTTTTTGGGCTGCCCCCTTCTCCTAAAGGTCACTGTGCCAGCCCAACGGGTTCCCTTTTGCTACAGACCTGTTGGTTTCTCTCCTGACGGGGCTGCCAGCATTGGTCTTTTTATAAATTTTAGGGGCCCTGGTTTTCTACTACAGTGCCTATGGAACCCAAAGTAAAAACACACCCCTAAATTAAAAATTAAAACCAAGAAACGGCTGAGGAAAAAGGGGAAATTTAAAGGTAGTGAGAAAAACCCTTTTTTTAAACCCAAGCAAAATTTTTTTTTTTTTGGTTTGGTTTTTAGTGATTGGGGCTGTGTGTAGTTTTCATATATGGGAATTAAGCAAAAAAAAAAAAAAATCAGTTTAAAAATTTTTTGTCCATAGTTTTAATTGCGGGTTTGATAGGGTTTTAAAAACTTTTTTCCCTTGTAAGACTTATAAAAACCTCTATTTCCAAGTCCCCAAAATGGGGTTTTCCCAAAGGGCCAACTTTGGAGGGACATGAAAGTTTGTGTTTTAAAAGACACGGGGATGGGGAACTTTTTCCCAAAATTTAAAATAGCAAAAGAGTCAGTTTTATTTTTTTAAAACCCTTTAAAAACGGGTTTTTCCCTTTCCATTTTGCACACCCAATTTGGTTCCCCACAAAACCACAGAAACATTTAAAATGCATTTGGCTTGAAATAGCGGCTGAAGTTCGGGGGGGGGGTTTTTAAATTTGCTTGTGCTGGGGAAAATGTGAAAAGTAAAAAAAGTTTTCGTGCAGGGTTTAACAAGTTTTTACATTATTGTGGTTTTGTCTTTTTTAAAGGGCAGTTTTAAGTATACCCAAGTTTGAAATAAAAGGGGTTTCCCAAATCCCCCCCACTACCCCCCCAACCAAATATCCAGAAAAACCAAAAACATGGACAAAAGCCCAAGTCTATCCCCCACTAAAGAAAAAAGAGTGAAAAGCTTAGAGAATGTGAATTTTTTTGTGGGGGGGGGTTCCTTTTTTGTTATTGGGTAGTGTTGTGTAATTGCTTGGTGTAAGTTTTTGGCAAAAAAGGGAACGGGGAAAAGAAACCTGCTAAAAATTGAGGGGTCGGGGTTCCCATAAAGGGCAGCAAAAACGGGGTGAGTGCTAAGCTGGTTAAAATTCCTTGGCGGGGGAAAACGTGTTTTAAAAAACAATAATTGTTTTAAATTCAGAAAAAGGGGGTTAAAGACCCAAATCAAGAAAAACCAAAAAAGGCCCTGTGAGACAGTTTTGGGTGTATCCCCCGCCCACACAGGGCAAAGTGTAGTACTTCCCTTATACCCAAAAAATAGAAAAAGATGTTTGTATGTCTGTGTTTTTAAAAAAATTTTGGGTTTTGTATGAAAGACAAATTTTGTCAATATATGTTTGATGTAGAAAAATCCTTTATCAGCTTCAGTGTTAGGTTTTGTTCTCACGGCTTTTTTCCCGGGGCGTATTTCGGACTTTTTACGTCCTTTAAATTTACGTCCTGAAATCCCGTTTCAAAAAATTGAACAATTGGGTTTAGCTTTTGGTTTTCAATGTAAAATACCCCCTCGTTGTTAAACACGGGCGTTTTTTTTCCCCGGACGTTTTTTACGGGCGAAAATAGGGTCCGAAAATTTCGTTTCTTAAAAATTTAAAAAGCCCCCTGTCACTTTTTTGGGGGCGTTTTTTGCAAGAAAATTCCCCTTAGAAAAGGAATGGGGGAAGTTTTTTTCGAAGCAAAATCCCGTGCCCCCTTTTTGGCCCACGTTTTTTTAAAAAGTATTTCGGGAGTATTTGCGGGACTTTAATTTTACGTCCGAAATTTACCCCCCCGAAATAAAGCCTTTGGTTAAAACATAGTTTTAAAGGGAATTAAATAAAACCTCCTTTTCGGGAAGAAGGGAATCTTTTTCCCACGCGGACTCCATGAACAAAATGAAAAGGGGGAAAAAGTTTTGGGGCACAGGTCCCGAGTTAGGAAAATTTGGGTTAATTAAAAAAAGGGCATATTTTTTGTTTAAAAAAACAACGCTTTTCCCGTCAAAAGCAAATTCATGGGTTTTTCCCCTCTCCAGATTTTCACTTTAATAGAAATTTAAAAATAGTTTTACCTAAGGGGGGTTGTCTTAAAATATTTAAATTTAAACCTTTTTTAACCCTTTTATTATCCAATAAAAAAATAAAATTTAAAAATAAAAAAAAAGACCCAAATTTAAAACCTATTCTACAGAAAAAAAAAACATACAAAAAAGGGGACTTTAAACCTTACTCTAAAAAAAAACACTCCCAATTTTTTGGGAAACCTTATTAAAAGTAAATGGTTTGGATTTGACTGAAGCCAGCAGCAGGCAGTTTGGGCCTATTGCTACCGGGGAAAAAATTAAAACGGGTTGCAGTAATTTGGGAAGCAAAAAAAACATCCCCCACTGCTTGGGGAACAATTAGATGGTTAAAAAAACTGCACTTTAGTTTAAACCTGTTCACCCCAAAGCATGCAGAAAAAGCCCCCTTTTTAAATACATGGGGAGATTGCACAAATGCAAAAAATACCTTTTAAACAACCCCTCACTACTTCAGTGAAAGAGGGGAGTAAAAAAAAAAACGTTTTTAACAGACAGTTTTTCTTTCAAAGAGAATGTCAGGGATGTCAGGGATGCACACAAAGGGCACCCGAAAATGAAAGGCCTGACAGGGGCCAGCCTCTGTCCCCCGTTTTGGGGAACCCGACTCCTTAATTTGGGCCGGGGCCCCAAAAAGGAAGACTGATGGGGTTTCACTGGTATAGGAGGGGAAAACAGAAAGGGCAAAAAAGACAAAAGAAAATAAAAGTTTGGGCGGGCGGTCAAAAGTCGGCAAACGTACAGGCAGCGGAGGTAAGAGTCGGGGATGGGCAACGAAAAAAAAAAACCGGGGGGGCCAAAGTCGGCCCAGTTCAGGCGCGAGGGGACAGAGTCGTGAGGGCAACGAAAATAAAAACCCGGGGTCAAAAAATCCAGCAAAAAGGACGGGCAGCAGGGGGACAGAGTCGTGGAGACAAAAAAAGGTTAAACGGGGTGCAAAATGAAAGGTCAGGCGATCAAAAAAGGAAACAACAAAGGAGAGCAGGCGAAAAATATTTGGGCAAAAGAGCCAAAAAAAACAGGCAAGGCAGGAAGGAAGCGAGACCTTATATAGAACAGTGAAAAGGGTTTTGAACTGAGGCAATAGGGAGAAGGAAAAAAAGACCAGATTTGGAGAAGAAAGCTGTCCCAAGAAAGGAAAAAAAAAATAACCCCGGTGTGTGGAAAATTCTGGCCCCGGGCGTTGGCCAAAGGGAAAAAATTAGCACCCAGCACAAAATTTAAACCCCCGTTCACACTAGGGGTTTAAAAAACGTAGTCTTAAAAACAAAAACCATGGTTTTTCGTCGTACGACCGTGGGGCCCGGGACTTGAGCCAAAAGACCCGGGGGGGTTTCCCGGCCAAATCTTTACAGTACCCCCCCCTTTATGAGGGGCAAAAGGCCCCCAAAAAGAGGGTCTAGTTTTTGCAGAGTGGGTTTTGGGGAATTTTTCCCCCACCCGCTTTGGGAGCAAAATTTCACTGGTGGGACAAAAACAAAGGGGGAGGTTTTTTGGGTCCGGGGGCGGCCCTTTAACAAATTGATTTTTTTATTCCCCGTTGGGGTTTTTTTTAAGGGGTGACTCTTAAAACCCCGGGCTGTGCACAGGGCGATTAACGGGGGGTTTTTATGTCAGGTTTTTCAACCCGTAATGGGGAGGACAGGGGAAACGGAGCCCGTCCTCCCCGACAAAAGGGGAGACAGTTTTTAGACGGAAAAAGAAATTTTGTGAATTGGTAGTCGAGGCACTACTCCCGGGGAAACAAATATTTTCAAAGGGTTTTTTTAAATTACAAATTTTATAGACTCTCGCCCCCGGGGCAGATATGTTAAGCTTTGCCCCCGGAGGGGGGAGGTCCTTTTGGGGCAATCATTTAAGGCTGGTGCGGAGGGCCCAAAAAAATTTTATTTAAAAATTTCCCTTTCATTGGGTTTTCAGAAATTTTCATTTGAAAAATCGTGTGTTTTAATTTTCAGCCAACCCCCAAGGGGGTCAAAAAACTTCAAAATTGGGGAACGAAAATGAGTCTCCCCCATTTGATCAACTGGGGGGTCCCCAGTTTAAAACACAGGATTTTTTGGGGCGGGGGCCAGGGCACCCAAGAATTTTATCTGCAGCAAGTTTCTCCCTGCAAAAAAACTAAAGTTTTTTTCCGGGATGCGAACCCCAAAAATTCAAATGATCTCAGCGTATGAAACTTTATTTTTTCCCCCCTTTTGGGAGGTAGAATCCCCCCCTGAAACACAAAAAAAGGGGGCACTCAATGGAAATTGTTCCAAACCCAAGGCCCCCGGGCAAAAAACCATTTTGGGTGAAAAAAGCGCAGCAAACCCGAGTCAATTAAAAGCCTGACAAGGGGGAAAAATTTTTTTAAAATTGGGGAAAAAGGTTACGGCAAAAAAAATTTTTACCCTTTGCTAGGAGGGATGTATACCTGAGTTAACCCTTCCCGGGAAAAAAATTTTCTCAGGCGTTTGGCGTTTCCTTGAGGTGGGCTTGGGCCCAGTCCCGGGCAGTCTTTCAGAAAAATTTTGGTTGGGTTTTTCGCAATAAAAAAACAAAGGGGGTTCTCCAAAAAAATTTTCTCCTCCTTTGGGGGCGGGAGAAAGAAACCCAAAAACCCTTGGTTCTTCTTTGGAGTAGGCGTGAGGATAGAAGAGGGAACTTTCAGAGAAGGTAGGAGGAGTTTTACAGAAAAAAATTGGGCTTTTTAAATTTTAAAGTCGCCCCCCCATTTGTTTTTCCCTGGGGTTTTCTCCCTCAGTCTTTGTTTAAAAGGGCCAGTTTGGTAAAGGGAAATCATTTTTTGGGCTAAGGGGTTGGGTTTGGGTGACCTATAGCATCCTTTACCCCCATCAGACAACCATTGGGCTGAAAAAGGGTTTTTAAGGGGGGTTTATCAGACCACCCGGTCAAAAGTACCCATTGGGGGAAAATCAGAACAAAAATTCTTCGGGCCGGGGGGCCCGGGCCCGGGTGAATAGATAGCAGGTGAGTTTCTGCCCATGAACCCCACGTTAGGGAAATTTTTGTAGACCATGGCCTAAAGCCCGAAAAAAAAACTGTCAAATTTAAAATCCCCTCCGGGGCTTCAGGGGGCATAGCTTTGTGCCCAATCCTGGGTGGGCCCCGGAGGAGAGACACCACAAAAAAGTTCTTTTTCTGCCTCAGTGGGAAAATAGTTAAAGCGAAAAAAAAAAAATAAAAAGGTGAAAGGATTCCCCCGAAAAATTCCCGGGAACCCGTGGGGGAAAATTTTCCCTCAAAGCGTTTGGGTTTGAAGCACCCTAGGGCTTGTACGGACGTGGGAAATTTACCAAAAGCCCGGGGCCAGGTTTCGGGCACTGAAAGAGCGGCAAAATCCAGGTTTCTGAGGGGTTTTTATGGGGGTCCAAATGCTGCGAGTTAAAATTTATTTAAAAAAGTCCCCCCCATGCCCTGGAAATTTGGGTTTTCAACTCCCCTAGGGCGGTCAGGGGGACCGACAAATCGGTTTTCCCTGTTGAACCCCCGGGAGGGGGTTTAAGGGGTATGGGGCCCCATTTTGTCAGGGGGCTGTCAGGGGGCACAACAAAAAAACAGACAAGTGAGGCCCTGACACTGGTCCAAGGGCCCCGTCCCCCCCTTTTGGGGAAAAAACCCCAATCCTTAATAGGGGCCCGGGCCCCCAAACCAGGGAAAATGATTTGGGTGCACTGGGGAGGTGCGACACCCGACAAAAAACAAACAGACACAGAACAATAAAAAGTAGTCGGGCCCGGTTTAAAAAATCCCGGGAACAATTTCGGGGGCAGGAAGTAAAGAGAGTGAGACAACGAAAAAAACCGGGGGGCCAAAAACAGCAAAAGTACGGGCAGCGGGGTACAGAATTTTTGAGACAAAGAGAATAACCCGGGGGGCGGTCCAAAAATCGGGGAAACCCAAAAGGGGCACAAAATTTCAGTGTTTTTGACAAAAAAGAATTTTCCGGGGGCGGTTTCCCAAAGGGCGGCAAAAAGTACGGGAACGGGGTACAGAGTCGTTTAGGGCAAAAAGAATAACCGGGGGCGGTCCCCAAAAGGGCGCAACAGTACGGGCAGCGAAGGTCAGAGACCCTTTAGACAAAAAAGGGAAAAAACCGGGGTGCAAAGCGAAAGGTCAGGGAGGGTCACAGAAACAAAAAGAAAAAGAAGGGAGGCGCCATAGGGCAATGAGCCAAATGCAAGGAAAACAGGAAAAAAGTAGAGACCTTATATAGGGGAAAAGAAAGAAAGGTAGAATGAAGCAATTTGGCAGGGAAAGGAAACCCAAAAAAAAAAAGTTTTGAGAAAGGAAAGGGTGTCATCAAGGGAAAGGGAAAAAAAAATTAAAACACGAGTGTGCTGGAAAATTCCCCGGCCAAGGGCGGTTTTGGGAGGGAAAAACCCAAAACTGCACCCAGCACAAAAATAAAAACCCCGTTCACACTAGTGTAAGAAATAGTATTTAAGTCAAAAAAAAATGGTTTACGTCATCAGGCCGTGGCCGGCGGAAACCCGAATAAAAAAACGGGGGCGTGCCCGGAAAAATCATGGGGCAAAGAATATATAAAAAAAAATTTTCTTCAACTACTTTTTTTTCTAAAAAAAAAAATAAAACTTTTTTTTCTCTTTTTTTTTCTTTCCCCCCTTTTTTTTCCCTCTTTTCTATTTTCTTTTTTTCCTTATCTTTATAACTCTTCCATAGACTAGTTCAGACATAAGGATCTGAGCGTTCCTGCAACATAAAAATCTATTATACTCTCCTTTTTTTTAGTGAATTATATCCTATTAGGTACTGTTGCTGGATAAATTTATCTATAATTAGTAACCTTATTATTTGTCCATAGTCTGCATTGTTGAACAAGATAAAAAAACATGTCCTGGATACACTATGTAATTCGTATCCTCTTTTTATATTGTATCTCATACGTGGTATTGATTCTATTTCCATTTTGTGCTGTACGGCCCACATATTGTAGACCGCAGGGATACTCTAAAAGATAGATGACAAAACTTGTTCCACAATCTAGTGTTAGGAAATTAATAGAGGAAACTCCTATTCAAGACCGACATCTATAAGCCAGTGTGGAGAGTGCCCATAAAGAACATTACTATGGAGGATCCATGTCCTCCATGCATGAATGAGGCAACCAATTGATTTTAAGGCTGTAGGAAAGTTAAACACCTGCTGCCATGTTCCCTCACAAATTACAGCTGGTCACTACTCGATATTAGTTGGGAGCAGGACATCCTATAATCAGCTTATGGATTGAAACCGATTTTATGAAGGCGTAACCCTTTAGCTTAAATTAATACAGTATGCATTGTGCCACACAGATGCCTCTGAATTAAAGATAAAACTACAGGCAGTCCCTGGGTTATGAACAGGATAGGGACTTTTTTCTTTCCTTATCTAAAGATATATGCTATACCGAGTGGCCCTAAGTAGGGAATGGTAGGGTGACCTTTAGGGTCAGGAATTTGGGGGCCGCCCTCATCAGGGCGATGACTCCATAAAAACCTCATTTAGGGTTTGTTTATAGTGTTGGTGCTGGGATATCTGACCCATTTGGGCCTTTTTTGGATAAATCTATTTCCTTTACAGGACTCTATTATTTTGAATCATCATAAATTATCGGTATCGTATTGGTATTTTGTACTGTGCCACCTGTAGTAGGTTTAGTTGTTGTTAAATATTGTTAAGAGTAATTATCGATTAGAGGGGTTTTCTGTGTATTTAGGTATTTTAAGTGTATTAATAAAAGTTTATGTTTTTATTGGGGTTTTCTATGTAAGCTGTGATTCTTTATTACACCCTGATTCTGGATATCAGATTGTCAGTGATAAAATTAGGAAAGGGACTTTAGTTGAATTCGTATGTAAGTTGGTACAGGTATATTTATTAAATGTAACAAAAGTTTTCTTTTTAGTTTTGGAAAGTGCAGGGAAGGGTTTTTACGTTTGTTTTGCTGTCTGTGCCCCTGTTAAGAAGATTTCACCTCATGTGCTGCTGTGGCATGCTGGCACTTGTCGTTCCACAGCTACATCTGCTGTGGAACATGGAACTACAAGTGCCAGCATGAATCATAAGTCTCCGCTTGTAACTAGGGGACAGATGTAAGTCGGAACGGTGTAAATCGGGGACTGCCTGCAGTAGCAAATCATTGGAAGCTTTTGACTACCATTATTGTTCCCAGGGTGACATCAGTAGTTTTAAAGTTTCGGGGACATTATTTTACCACATGAGACTGAACCTAAATTTGTTTTCTTTGTCTCTAGCCCAAACCGTAAGTGTAAAGCTATGTTCACACGGCTAATTGCAGGGCGTACAGTATGCCCCGCAATTACATCGGGTGTTTGGGAGCTCGCGCTGATCGGCGCGTACCCCTGCCGGCCCCATAGACTGACATTACTCGCAGCGTGAATAAATGACATGTCAAATATCTGCCCGCGCCTAAAATACAATCGTATTGTATACGCGGGGAGAGGAGGCGTAATCCATAGTTCTCATAGAAAACTATGGATTACCGTAATGACTGATGCGCATTTTGCTCTTATTATAGCGCAGTACGCTCTCAATACGTGGTGAACTGCGCCCCAAAATAAGCTGTGTGAACATAGCCTAAGCCTGAACCTAAGTTGGTGTTAGGGTTTCTAGGTAATTTTATTATTAACTTACCTCTCCGAGGCACTTCTGCGTCTACCAGTACTGTTGCTCTGATGTCACTTCTGCTTGGACTTCACTTCCGGTCTAATGTGACGTGGGATTGGTAGTAGTGTCCAAGTGAAAGTGATGTTGATCCAACAGAGGACAATGTAAGATAACCCTAAAAAGGCTTAAAATCTCTAACCCCAACTTAGGGTCACGGTTACAATTAGAGAAGCTTTTCTGACAATTTAAGCCAAAATTCGATTCAGGCTGATCTGAGTCGAAGCAGGCGATCAGCTGATTGAAGGGGCTGCATCACTCCTGCAAGGGCTGTAATCTCCTCAATTTTTTTAAATGCTCATACATTTAGTAGTAGTCATTACAAGTTTGAGGATACAGTGCTTGCATGAATGCCAGGGGGCTTTAATCATCTAGAGGACAGGCCATCAATTTTATAAGGCTGGATAACCTATGTAAAGTGAAATGTCCTAGCATTTGGACTTCCAGTCATGTTTTTTTGCTTATCCTTGTATTGAAGAAAATCCCTTTAGCTAAATGCTATAACAATTCACAAACTATGGGTGACATATCCCGATACGAATGCTGAAGTACGGACCGCGAATACGTCGTTTGAACATACCCTAAGTCTTTTCTAAGGGCGACATGTCCCATTAGGGCTGGGTTATTGTTTTGGTGTATTTTGCGCTGTTGACGCCCTATTCTCTATATAAATTAACTGTAATACACCAAAACTAGGCACATTATACGCCAGGCACTAAAGTAGATGCATTAAATAAGATAGCAATTTAATTGTAAATTTACATTGTAAAGTGCTGCGAAATATGTTGGCGCTATATAAATAAAGATTATTATTATTATTATAGCAATGATATGCTATGCCCCTATATTATGCAATGAGCCTAGATAGATTCATCAATTTTACAATGCAAGGTAGACCACATGCCAGATTTTTGACAGGTTCGTTCATCCAGGCGCACTTTACGCTGATTTAATGCGCCTTAAAACTAGCGTGGCGGTGCCCTATGTGATGTGCTTCCTCTGGTTTCCTTTACCCTTTTTACAGGTGAATACAGCTATATATTTGGGTTTCTATAAGGTATTTAAAACACTGACTATTGCCCGAAAGTACCGGATAAATGAGTTGACTACTGGGCTCAGTTTGTACTGCAGTTTCCTCAAATCTACAGTAGGGGATATTGAAAACTCAGATACAAGTAAGAGTGAAAGAGATATACGGTATTATACAGTAGTACAGGCAAGCTCTTAAACTAGATTACCATTTACGGGTGTTAAAAATATCTGAGGCTATGACAGTTTTCACTCATAAATTAATTTGGCTAAACCTATGAGAACATAATGTAACCATCAAACCAGTGGTAGCAGTAAATTTTACTTTACAAAATATTTTATATCATTGGAATGCTCCCTGCTAATTTCAAGTTTAGTGATTTTACAGGAAGATGCTTAGCCAGGTGAAGAAATAAAAGTCTGCAAATCAAGGACCTTTGCAATGTCTTCTAATTTCTCTAACAAGCTAGAAAAGAAGAATAGTGATACATGTTCCTTACAGATTACATGACGCAACACTTCTGCTCATCAAAGAAGCTTTGCGGGAACTGGGTTATATATTGAGTAGAAGCATAGACTGAATGCATCTCATAGTCCAGTTGCTGCACCACCTCTTTCTACAGAAAATGGACAGTTTAATGCCAATCAGTCTCTCCTCTCTGAAAATGGATATTGTGCAGCAACTAAATCAGGAATTTAATTATTTTTTACCACAAAAAGGCAAAAACAGAGCAGAAAAGCAATTGATGGTGATAGCAAGGGTTGTAGGTATTGAGAACAGTTGTAGAAACACAAGAGAAGCATCAAGTAGGAAACACTGAATAATGTCCTGTGGAACCTATTAACATGTCATCATAACACATCAAGTCAGAAGGTGGTGGGATCATTTTAGGTACAATCCATGCAACCCAGCAATCCTAGCTGAAAAATGTAGTCCAGTTGCAGAGTATAGAAGTGTTGGTCCTGTCTAGTTTTGATGCTTCAGAGTGTTATTTCATGAAGTCTTTTTTTCTAGTTCAGTTTTGTCAGTCTGTAGGACCTTGTTTTTCTTGTCTTAGTTCTGTTCAGCTGAGTTTTAGAGTTTGCAATTCTTGAATATATTGGATTTAGTGTTTGTTTAGTTTCTGCTGGGCCCTGACGCTGGGTTCTTGAACCGCTTGCTGTTGTAGCTTATGGGCATTTGTAAGGGAAAAGCTTCAGGGTTAGCTTTAGGGATAGAGGTTCTGGTGTTAGGGGCAGTTGTAGCTTATGGGCATTTGTAAGGGAAAGGCTTCAGGGTTAGCTTTAGGAATAGAGGTTCTGGTGTTAGGGGCAGTTGTAGCTTCTGGGCATTTGTAAGGGAAAGGCTTCAGGGTTAGCTTTAGGGATATAGTTTCTAGTGTTAGCGGCAGTCGTAGCTTATGGGCATTTGTAAGGGAAAGGCTTGAGGGTTAGCTTTAGGGATAAAGGTTCTGGTGTTAGGGGCAGTTGTAGCTTATGGCCATTTGTAAGGGAAAGGCTTTAGGGTTAGCTTTAGGGATAGAGGTTCTGGTGTTAGGGGCAGTTGTAGCTTATGGGCATTTGTAATGGAAAGGCTTCAGGGTTAGCATTAGGAATAGAGGTTCTGTGTTAGGGGGCAGTTTTTGCTCATGGGCATTTGTAAGGGAAAGGCTTGAGGGTTAGTTTAGGGAAAAAGGGTTTCTGGTGTTAGGGGCAGTTGTAGCTTATGGCCATTGTAAGGGAAAGGCTTTAGGGTTACCCTTGGGGAATAGAGGTTCTGGTTTTTGGGGGCAGTTTTTGCTTATGGGCCCATTTGAAAGGGGAAAGGTTTTTCAGGGTTAGCTTTAGGAATAGAGGTTCTGGTGTTAGGGGCAGTTGTAGCTTCTGGGCATTTGTAAGGGAAAGGCTTCAGGGTTAGCTTTAGAGATAGAGGTTCTGGTGTTAGGGACATTTGTAGCTTATGGGCATTTGTAAGGGAAAGGCTTCATTGTTAGCCTTAGTAATAGAGGTTCTGGTGTTAGGGGCAGTTGTAGCTTATGGGCATTTGTAAGGGAAAGGCTTGAGGGTTAGCTTTAGGGATAAAGGTTCTGGTGTTAGGGACATTTGTAGCTTATGGCCATTTGTAAGGGAAAGGCTTTAGGGTTAGCTTTAGGATAGAGGTTCTGGTGTTTAGGGGCGGGTTGTAGCTTATGGGCATTTGTAAGGGAAAGGCTTCAGGGTTAGCCTTAGGAATAGAGGTTCTGGTGTTAGGGGCAGTTGTAGCTTATGGGCATTTGTAAGGGAAAGGCTTCAGGGTTAGCTTTAGGGATAGAGGTTCTGGTTTTAGGGGAGGTTGTAGCTTCTGGGCATTTGTAAGGGAAAGGCTTCAGGGTTAGTTTTAGGGATAGAGGTTCTGGTGTTAGGGGAGGTAGCTTCTGGGCATTTGTAAGGGAAAGGCTTCAGGGTTAGCTTTAGAGATAGAGTTCTGGTGTTAGGGACATTTGTAGCTTATGGGCGTTTATAAGGGAAAGGCTTCCGGGTTAGCTTTAGGGATAGAGGTTCTGGTGTTAGGGACAGTTGTAGCTTATGGGCATTTGTAAGGGAAAGGCTTCATGGTTAGTCTGAGGAATAGAGGTTCTGGTGTTGGGGGCAGTTGTAGCTTGGGGGCTTTTGTAAGGGAAAGGCTTCAGGGTTAGTTTGGGAAAAGAGGTTCGGGTTTTTAGGGGGGGTTGATTCTGGCATTTGAAGGGAAAGGCTTCGGGGTTGCTTTGGGAAAAAGAGGTTCGGGTGTTGGGACATTGTATTTAGGCTTTTTAAAGGGAAAGGTTTCAGTTACCCTTAAAATAGAGGTTCGGTGTTGGGGGCATTTTTCTTATGGCATTTGAAGGAAAGGTTGGGGGTTTTAGCTTGGGTAAAGGTTCTGGGGGGGGCAGTTGTAGCTTTGGCCATTTGTAAGGGAAAGGCTTTAGGGTTAGCTTTAGGATAAGTCTGGGTTAGGGGCATTTGTACTTTTTTGGGCTTTTGTAAGGGAAAGCTTGGGGTTTTTGCGGGAAAAGGGGTTTTGGGTTGGGCAGTTGAGCTTATGGCCCATTTGAAAGGGAAAAGGCTTAGGGTTACTTAGGGATGGGTTTGGTTTTAGGGGGGTTTGCTTTGGCATTTGAAAGGGGAAAGGCTTCAGGTTAGCTTTAGGAAAAAGGGTTCTGGTGTTGGGGGCATTTTTGTAGTTTGGGCATTTGTAAGGAAAGGTTTCGGGGTTGTTTTAGGGATAAGGTTGGGGTTTTTAGGGGGGGTTTGTAGTTCTGGGCATTTGAAAGGGAAAGGCTTCGGGGTTTTAGCTTTAAGAAAAGGGTTCTGGTGTTGGGGACTTTTGTACTTATGG